>VWZF01001527.1:836476-918300 GCA_013396755.1 Sclerurus mexicanus | reverse complement strand
ACTCGCCCGGCCGGCGCGGGGGTGTCCCGGGAGCGGGGCCGTGGGGTGCCCTGCCCCGCCGCGCCTTGGCAGCTGGCGCTGGCCAGGACGGCTGCGAGCGGCGCGGGCAGCGTCCGTGCCCCGTGTGGTGCCGCGCAGGTGGGGCTCGGGCACGGAGCGTGTGACGGGAGCGCGGAGCCCGGCCCGCAGGCTGCGGGCTCGCTCAACTTTGTTGCTGAAGTACGAGAAGCGCTCTGTCGCCTTACCAGCACAGTGGTCTTTGCCTCTACTACTGGCAGTAGCGGTGCTGTTGTACTCGGATTATTAGACGTCTTTTAAACGAAGCGTAGCTTACAAACTGAGGATTTATAGGGGCGAAAAGTCATGGCTTTTGCTGTCAGTCTGCAGCTGTGTTTACATTGACACTTGAACTGGCTATTTCTGGTATCTACCAAGTAAATTTTGAAAATAGCGCTGCCATCGTTGTTAAAATTATCTGTTGGTGTGTCAGGGTTGATTTACTGTTGGTAAGGTTATAAATAACTTTATTAGCACCGTATTCTTAATTGATTGGCTTTCTGAAAATCTGGGAAGTGCTTGAAGTGTTCAACTTTCCAGGCTTTCTCCGTCTGTTGCTTGACTGTGATAACGCGGGTCTTATCAAATGCAAAAAGAAAAAAAAAAAAGGAATTAGGATTTATCAGAATAACCTGCCAGCAACTGAATACTTTCCTTCTGAGTTTGATGGGTGCTGTTTCTGACATGTTACATCATAGGACATGCACCATCACTGACTGCAGTTCTGTGGTGTTGACGAACACTACCGAATTTAATGGTGATGTAATTTCCATAGTTATAATGGAATTGGCTTGATTGTAGTATTATGAATTGCTTTGAGGTGGGAAAAAATTATCAAGATACATACTGATGTGCCTGAAAGAGAGAGGGATAATTTTATAAAGAATTTGTTATTGGAGGCAGTGAAAAATACCTATTTTCCAGCAATTGATTTTAAATTTAAAAATAGTTAAGAATTATTGGTGCTCTCTGACTCTTCATGGCAAGAAAACATTAGGTGAATAGGCTTCTTGATAGAGCAGCTAAAAGTCCTAACATCTAAGAGTGGAAATATGTTAAATAATAGAAGTCGGGGTTTTTTCACATTAATGAAGCAGGACTAGTACTGTAAAAAGTTGTTTAGAGGTGAAGGAAATACTTTTTTAATTGATTAATTGGCATGTTTTTGGAAGAAGTGTGTATTTAGGAATTGACAGGAGTGAAGTGAGTGCCTGGAATTGTTGCATTTAGGATTAAAGTTATGATTATATAATAGAAATTATCGAAGCAGAGTGCAATTCACGCTTGCACAACTTTTCCTCTCCGTTTCTGGTTAATGGTTATCCTTTGTGTAGCTATGCATTGAAATATGGTAAATCATTAGGTAAGTCATTATCTTCTTGAGTTGAAGAAATTTGTAGCCTTTTATGTTTTTTGAAGATACTTACACTTTCCTGTCCTGAGGTGGGGAGGTAAATCAGCATACTGTAAGCATTAAGAGTATGCTATCTGAACAGATTAAACTTGGGCCACAGTCTAAAATTTTCTGACTGCAAAAGAGGGAAATTTGAAGTAGGGAAGGAATTTGAAGTAGGGGTTAGAGTGTTTACTTTTAAAAGCAAATGTTGCCTGATGCTTTGATAGCAGAATTAAGCCATTTTTCAAATGATTTATTGCTTTGTCCTGCCTTGATATCTCATGCTGTTCTTTTGGTTACTGTGTTCTTCCTACAGGGTCAGCCAGTAATCTTTTTCACAGCTGGCACAGAGCTGGGGCTGATGCTGGGTGGCAGTAACTGCTCAGAAAGGGGGTGGCTGAGTGACTGTGTTCCAGTGCAATCTCCCTGTCACTGGGGAGATTATTTTGCAGTCACAGTTTGGAGCTTGTGTATTGATTAACTTCAGTCATGAGGAATGATTATCCCTTAATATCTAGGGCTTGAAAGTCTAGCCACGTGATGAAAACTTAAAATCATTTGTTTTTCAGCAATAGGCCTTGTGCAATAGTTTGTGTGAGGTAAAAGGGAGTAGGAACAAATGGCTCATTAGCTAAAACTGAATATCTCAAGTTGACAGGGACCCATAAGTTACTGCATGGTGGTTACCCATATGCATATATTTACTGTGCAGGAAACTTCAGTTGCTTGAGATCGCATTATCTTTAAGTTCGAGAAAGCCAGTTATTTGAGGTGGAAGAAAATACACCTGGGTAGTTAACAGAGTAGCTACTCAGTGTGTTTATACCTCGAGTTATCTCTTTTTACTTTCATGATTTTAAACAAGGAAAAATGGGCAAAACCAAAAAAATTACAAGTGGTAGTGCTCACAAGAGATCTGAACAGTGATTAAGTGGTATGAATTTCTTCCTAATTTCACAAAATAAACTTTGATTGAAACTTTACACAGAAATGTTATTTTTTTTACTACTCATTAAACAACATGTTGGTTTATTTGCTTTAAAATAAATGTTTTTAAGGCTGGATTTGGCCTGCCGAGTAGAAGTGTATCAGTAATATATAAATCATCAAAATCACTATCCAAACAAACTCATACAGGGGAAAATGATTCAGTTCACATTCATAGTTTAAAGGAAATCATGATTTATTAACAATACATAATTAACCAGCAGTTAGTGAGTTATATAGCTGTGATCAGTGCGAGCAACATGATAGATCACAATACTGGACATAAAAAGAACATCAATACACCACCACAAACTTCAAAGTGTTTGTCTGTAATACCCCCATGTCTAATCACACTCAATATGTGTCTGCGTGTTCCCAAGGCAGTGTAGGTTATAAGCACACCGTGTCTCTTCTTCTTTTATACTTCTGTTTGAGCTGACTCCTTATTTGCTTTAAAACACTTTGTAATTTTCTGACTACTGTTATTTGTCTTCATCTTCAGTGTGATGCTATTGAGAAGGCATTGCCTCAGCTAGTTTTGGGTGACCTCTTCATGCGTAGTGTCCATACTTGCGTTCCTCTCTTAACAGCTGTTACCTAGGCTGGTTTACTGTTACTTCCTCCCATGAAAAATGTGGAGCATTGTACCATGCAAGGTCCCTTCCACCTCTACTAGTTTCTAAGAATATAGCGGGAATCTGAATTTACTATTTGCGAACATGTGCTTGTGTCATGGTAGGTACTCTGTAGCTTTTCGCCTGTTTGTCTAGATAAGTGATTTACATCTTTTCTGTGTTGTGTGAACACTGAGAGTTTTTCTGGTTTTAAATGCCGATAACCAGAGGTCTTGAACTTCATTGTAGTGTTCTCTCATTTCTCAAGTGTTACAAGGAGGTGGTAGTTTCAGACGTCTTCAGTGAGTGTTAAACCTTAAGCTCAACCTCTTTGTGCCGACAGCCTGAATTTCCTAATTAGGATTTCATGTTATTCGTAATTTCATGTTATTCATTTTGCAACACTACTCTGTGCAAAGTGTTTTTTCAAAGCCATATGAGTTGGCTCAACACAGGTCAGTCAGCCTTCAGTTTATTTACCTACGCCCGTTAAAACACAGAAAACCTCTGCAATGCCTGATGGCTTTTTGGTTGTGAAAGACTTTGTTCTGATCTCCAAATGTTCAGTGTGCTTGTGCACTGAATTACTTGGAACCATGTGTCTGTGAATATTTTGATCTTACAGAAACTTGTTCTTTATAATGAAGAAGTTGCTAATGTTGCTGAGAGAGAAAATAGCTTTTAAGAAGTCAAAAATAAAGTTTAGTAAATTTAGGAGGACTGTCAATACATTAAGGATTAGATTCACTCAGCATATTGCATTCAGTGTAGTGGCTTTGAGTAGTGCTTTGGAGAAGTGGGATTTCCAATGGAAAAGATTTCCTGGGAAAAGTAGCTTATGTTGCTTGTTGGGAGGCACCAGGGGAATGAAGGGGAGAGCATAGGACTTGCTTCTCCTATAGCTCCTTCTGTACAGTTATTTAACCATCAGCAGAAACCTTCTGGGTTAGAGGCCATGTAAATGAAACATGTAGCAAGTGACAAGTAACAAGAGCATAGTAGCTTCTCACCCTTTGGAGGTCATGCCTGAAGTGCCTTCTGCTTCTGTGTGTTTCTGAATAGATCTTTCATTGCTGAGATTCATCAGTGCTGAGCTGACAAGAGGTTACTTCCTTGAACACAATGAAGCAAAATACACCGAGCGGAGAGAGAGAGTGTACACGTGCATGCGGATACCAAAAGAACTGGAAAAGGTGAAGTATGCTTTAATATTTGATTCACCTTAGACATTAAATCTGTTGCATTAAAGTATTTAAGAAAATACATTTTTAAAACACATTTCTACTAAAAAAAGATGTAAACATCTATAATGATTATTTTTCAGTGCTATAACTTAACTGTGTTTCAGGGGTTTTTTGCCCACGTTTTCTTGTTGCTGCTGGTAATTCATGTTATTAGCAGGGACAGGGAAGTCCACATGATGACAAATTAATTCAAATATAAAGATGTCAAGTAATGGAATAGCCAAGTAAAAGAGAACTTTTTATGGCAAAATCTAATTTTACATTAAAAAAAAAATAAAAGATTTTTTTTTGCAGTCTTCAGTGCTTTGAGGATGGGAAGAGTTCAGTCTTATAAAAATATGGTGATGGATAAGTTTGTCTCAGGTTTTTTACTTAATTTTGCAGTCTTTTGTTTTGCTTCTTGCTACTGTTTACCACATCTTCCCTCTCTATCCCAGTGCTGTGGCCCTTCCTGAGGGATTCCAGCCATCTCCTTTATGTCATCTTAGATATCATTCTGGCCCTGCAGTGAGCCAATTCCAGTGCTGTAAGGTAGAGGAGAGTTTTCTTTTGGCTTAACTCATGTTGATTTGGGAGGCAGAAGCTGTATGCACAAGGATGATGAATAAGGCAACATTGGTAATAAGGTTTGGCTAGGCTACAGTGTAATGATAGTGTTAGAATTAAGATTGCTAAAATTCCCCGAATCTGTGGATGAAGTTACAAATAGGACTAAATCATTTTAAGTTACACTGAAGGAAGAGACTTGTTTCACTCTTCCTCCCACTTCAGTCTCCTGGTTTATACATGCTGCCTGTTTTGCATGAGCTGTGGTGCTTGTTGGACTGTTCCAAGAGTTAAATCAGCTCATAATTCCCCAGTGAATGCTTCACTTTTCTTGCTGTGAATAGCAAGCTGATTTGGTCAGCCAATATTCTTGAGAATCTGGAGCCTACACAAGGATAGAAGGGGAGCTCTATAGCTTGGGATAGAGGTAGAAACATGACAGGGCAGTGGAAGAGTGAGGGAGAGTGAGATTCCATTTGTCAGTACCACTCTGGTTCCTTCTTCAATATCATTAAATTCATCCTTGGACCATGGTGAGGCCTGGTTTTAGAAAGCTAGATTCCCAGTCAGTTGCTGCAGAAAATCACAGAATGAATGGGATTGGGACGGACCTCTGGAGATGATGTAATCCACACCCTTGCTTAAAGATGTGTCACTTATAGCAGGTTGCTCAGGATCAGAGACAGATGGGCTTGGAACCTCTCTGTGGATGGTGTCTTCACATCCTCACTATTTACCCATTCCAGTTTAGGGTCAAATATTCCACCTATGGGAGAGACTCAGTTGAACAATATAGCAATTATACATCATATGCATTTTAATTATGTAGACTATTATGTGTTATCTCCAAGGCACAGAAATTATTCTGAAGGATCATCACCACAGATTTCCAATAAAATTTTCAGTGTGTAGGAACAAGTAATGACCAGCACTCTTTTTATAAATAAGATTGATGCTACACTGAAATTGATGGGGTTTGCATGGTAAATCAAACTTCAATCTGTACTTTGAATATGACATATTATAAAACTGAAAACAGGTAGCTTTAAAAAGTGATAGTTATTTTTTTACAGTAAGATTAAGAAATAAATTTGTTAGTTCTTTGCATTGGCTTAGTCCAGGTTAGTACATGTACCAGCTATATCAAATTGAATCTTATTCATTAAAAGTAATCTGATGATGAGCATCTAGAAAGCAAGCTAAATAGTGTACAGATCATCACCTGTTGCAGGAACCACTTGCCTTTGTGATACAAAACTGATTACTTGAGATAAAGCATGTGAGACACTAGGACAGAAGCAGAATTTTCGTAAAGGCTTTTTTTCCTACCTAATAGTATAATTACAGAATAAGAACGAAAATTATAATCAGGTAGAATGAGAATAAACTGGAATAAATTTATCAAAGCCTAGTATCAGGAGATATTATTTAACATGTGCATATTACGTAGCCATAGTTTTAGAGTGAGGTGTGATATTAAAAGGGTAATCTGTTCGTTGTTGTTGTTCCGAGTACCCCTTTTTTATTTGGGGAAACTAGATAAGTTACAATATAAGCACTACTTCCACTCAAACTTCTTGTGAAATTTGAGTGGAAACTTTTCCTTGTAATAAGGTATTTGTACTAAATGAAAAAGTGGTCTCTATTCCTGCCATCTTAAGGGAACACTTGTCAGTTGATCTCAAAATTAAATGTATTCTTTTGCTAAGTTATAGTTATTATGATGGAAAAGCTCTGTAAGCTTTTCTGTTAGTTTCTCAATATCTGGAAGGTAGCAGTAAAAATAATGTTTGCAGAAAGGATTGGAAGGTTCAGTATGGATTATATTTCTGTGGGTGCATGTAGGTGTGCAAGAGGACATTAAACAACAATTGCAAATATTAATACAAGCTTACAGAATGTGAAAAACCATCATTACACTCAGGCAGAGAAGAAGTCTGTCTAAATCGAAAAGCAAATGATGTGTTGTTGCTGAGATTATAAGGATGTCCTCAAAGAATAAAGGCAAAATTCAGGCTATCTTGCTGTTTTGCTTGGGTCAAGGAGTTAAAAAAAAAAAAAGGTAAGTTTTCAGCTTGAAAATTCAGCACCTGGTTTAAAAGTTAGCAAATAAATAGGTAGCTTAATAGCACATTAATGCAGTGCATAAATTTACCGACTGTTCATGTAACACTGCTCCTGATAACTTTGATTGATAACTCTGTGCTGAAATTTTAGAAAATGGTAATCAAGGTGAATGGTAGTAAAAGTGGTACTAGAGTGAATATCCAGGAAGAGACCTTAATACCATGGTGGTATTGAAGTATTCTCTCACTGCAGAATTAGTTGAAATAGTATTATTAGGGAAAGCAACAACTCAGGGATGATAGCAGTGCTCTTGTGCCCAAGCCAATCATCTTATGTGGTTTACGGACAGATGTACTGGAGCACAGCCTGTAGGATTGTTTTCAAAGTTACAAGGACACATGAGGAGTTAGAGTGAGGGAAATGTACACATCAGTGATACATAACTCCTCAGACACTGAACTGGCTGTTGCACCAGCTAAAAAAGAAGGTATTTTGGGAGATAAAAGTAATACGTTTGTACTTTGGTTTATACACACACTGCCACCCCCCAGTGTCTTCCTTTCCCATCAGCAGTACATACAACTTTCACAGGTAAATGCATATCTGTTACGGATACCTAAACCTGCTTTGATGTTGCTAGTCTTAATTGTGTAGCCAGTTAAGCTTAGATGTTGCTAGTCTTAATTGTGTAGTCAGTTAAGCTTAGATGTTGCTAGTCTTAATTGTGTCTCCAGTTAAGCTTGCCGTTTTACGTGATTATTCTTGAAGGAAAAAATACTAGCTCCTGGTCTGACAGAAGTATAAAAGCATATGCCTAGAATCCCATCCAGATAGACTCATAGAATCATCCAAAGAGCAGATAAAGAAGGAATGTCGTGTGGGGAGAGTCTGGCATGTAAGAGCTTTCAAACTGTAGACTTTAGGTTTAGTTTAATTATTGTAGAGTTGTTTGGCTTGGGCTGTAATGAAATGGTTTTAACTGTTTCTGTAAATTTAAGTATAAAGCATTTAAACTGAGGGCAACTGGAAGTTTACCTCTTCATCTTTTGTATTCTTATATGAAAAAGGTGGATATTCCCTTAAAGAGATCTACCACAACTGTAATTAGCTATGCAATAGAAAATTTACAAGGTAATAAAAAAAATGGTGGGAGGGATAATATTAAAAAGGAGGTAGGCAGAAACTGTGTGCACATTTACACACAGCTCTGTGTTTTTTCCCCTAAGGTTAAAACACGAACTTCTGTAACCTTAGAGGAAAGTCACCATTGGAAGATGAGCTACAGTTATATCCAAGTGCAGTTCATCTATTAAATAAAGACTGAGTTCGGTGAGCTGTGAAAGTCTGCAAAAGCCTTTTCTGCTTGGGCCTTGTGGTGCAGAATTTTTGCTGAATAGTCTTCAAAGTGCAGAGCATGTTAATTTTTGTTACAGTTCAGCTGACTGAACAAGTGAAAGTATTGCGCTTATTTGGTGAATTAGTCTTATGTAAATGTATTTTTCATAAAATAATTATTTATAAACTTTTTGTAACCCTTGATAAACCACTAACATACTTCTGTTTTATTTTTGTAATTTAGTTGATGTTTTTTGGAATCTTTTTGTGCCTGGATGCTTTCCTGTATGTATTCACCCTGCTTCCTTTGAGAGTTTTTCTGGCAATGTTCCGGTTCATCACTTTGCCGTGCTATGGCTTACGGTAAGTTGATTGAAGAGAAAGGTGTTGATGCCCTTAAATAATGTTCTCCATTTATGTGTGTGCTTCGTTTTGTGGCCTTTCAGTGCCTTTTGAATTACTGATGACTTCTTCCACTCTAAAACAGAAGTTTTGGTCTAAACTAGCCAAAGCAAAGGTGTGTGTGTAGGACCTTTAAGCTTTGCCAGCACTCACTGTTGCTTCCTTCAAACACAGCAGTTTGATAACAGCACCACTTAGGCATATTCAGGTTAGTAAAGGACAGAGATGTAACCTTACCTTATAGTTTTGTTCTTTTAGCTAACATCTATTTGAACATTTTTTTAACATTTCTTAGACTGATTGACTTGGCTCATATCTTTTGATAGATTCTTTGATAGTGAACCAGAAGTTTGATTTTTAATTTTTTTTTTGTTGTTTTGTGGTAATTTTTTGTTGGTTTGTTTTTTGGGTTTTTTAATTTTGATTTTTTTTTATTTGTTTGTTTTTTATTTTTATTTTTTAGCAATAGAAACTTTCCTTATTTTCATGGTAAACTTAATCAGAAAAATCCCTGAATAAAATGTGTTCTTTTCTTCCCTTCAAAAAATCTTGGAGAGTAAATTATAGAGAGGAAAACTCATCAGATTATTAAGAAGTTTTAGATCTTAGCTCCTTGCTTTTCTGATCAGATCAATACTACGAAGAAGTTGCTAATACATAGGGTTTTTAGTTTCCCTTTCTGTCATAGGCATAAAAAATTGGATAGAATTAATTTCCTTCATAAAATTTGCTACTTCACAGTAAAGCTGATTATATAAGCCTTAAGTGTAACCTAAAAGAAAAGGAGTATTTGTATTAATGATGTAATTTTTTTCTTGAATAAAGAAAGACTTCAGGGGTTTTGTTCCAGATTTCCCAAAACTTGACTTATGGTTACTGATTTTTTTAACCAAGTTATTTGTATCTGTATTATTGATACTGTCTTTTATATGTGAAGGGCTTTTAGATGCATAGTTTAGAAATTTATGTTCTGATTAGAGCAAATGCTAGTCCAGTTGCTTAAGAAATAATATTTTAAAGTATAGTCTAAAGTTGAAATGTTTGTACTTAGGCGATGCTTGACATAAGCACTAGATGGCAGTCTCTAATGTTTTATTCTGTTGTTATTTTTGAGCTGCATCTCAGTTTGATTAGGTCAAGAGAGTTTTCTTAGCTGTGTGAAAAATGACAGCTATTTGGTTTTAGCCTGATGACAAGTCAAATTTGTGCCTATTTGTAGATATCTGTGTGGATGGTATTGCTAAAATATTAAAATTCAGGTAAATAATGGATTTTAATATGTCATTTTGATCTTACTACCTTTTTTTTTCTATTTAAGAGTGTTCTTTGTTAACAGTTTATAAAATCAACTTTCCTTGTGTCAAAAAAGTTTTCTGCTCTTGTGAAACTGATTAAAAATTTGAATGGCAAGTTGCTTGTTTTGATTATTGTTCAGTATCCTGACGAAAATTACATTGAAAACACTGCATGCACTCACATGTATGTAATGTGTGTTTTGCATGTACACACGCCTGCAATGTTAAAACTTAAGTCTGCTTGCTTGACAGTATTTTTAGTGTGCGAGGCAGGATAGAATCCAGTTTATTTAACTATGTTAACTTTGAAGTGTTATCAGGTAAGATGCAGTGAAACTCAGAAAATCATGAGTAAAGATGGCTTTGTTTTTGTAACAACTCCTGAAGCAATTACTTTTGTCACAGTTTCCTCTAATGTGTTTGGAATTTAGATCCCTAGAATCTCTTTACTTGTTCAGTGCTTGAGTCTTCGTCTAATTAATTCATTTACTAAAGTTGTTGGCTTTTTACTGAAAGATTTAGATTTCATGTTTATAGTATGTAATGGAACTTTTTGAGATGTAATAATTCTTATTTCCAAATATTCAAAGCCTGCACTTTGATTTTAATTTTTTTTTTGGAGGGGGGGGCAGGGGGCAGGGTTTTTTTAGTTATGCTGATTTGATTTATTATTACAAAAGTATTTGGGATTTTCTTCTAGCTCAGGAAATACATTTTTATGTATTTATAACAAATACAGTTCAATAGGTGAAGCTCATTTGTTATTGCAAAAGGTACTCACAAAGCAGGTGGCTGTTTATCAAATAAATGTTGACTAGTTGTTATTTGAACCTGACACATCATATTCCATTCTGTGTAGTAAATAAAAGTGCTCCTCCCTTCATCTTGACTTTTTTCTCAACATCTCAGTGAAGTAATTGAGCAGTGAATGTTCTGTCTCCCAGTTTACTCTTCAGTTCATTTGTTTCCTGATAATGCTATCTGCTCTTTCCAGTGTGGAAAAAAATTGTTACCCGTTATTTCTTTAAAAACAATAAACCCACATTCTCTGTAAATGGGCTAATTCCTCTCTCTGGTATATTGTGCATAGTGCTTAAATGTATGAGCTGCACATGTTTTAACATTAATGTTCTATTTTACAGAGCTCTGTAAGGAAACAAAGAGCAGTGTATCTTAAACAGAATGGTTTGCTTTTCTGCCTAGATAGTGTAAGCACTTTGTTTTTACTTCTAAGTCATCATTCCTCATCACTTGATACTTTCTTTTGAGCAAATTCACTTCGATGTTTCTGTCAGAACTATACTGGTGCTAACATAAGCTATTTTTTAGAGAAACTCTAAAACTTCTTCAGTCAGAAAAATCCAAGATTCTGTCATTAAGTGAACTAAACTGCTGGTTAAGTTACTGTGATCAAACTGGCAGAGGCTGAATCATCATGTTGTGGTAGTTTTGGCAGGTGCAGCTTCATTACTTCTATGCTTTGTAAGGAGCAGGATGCTCTTAAAAAATTAAGAAACACTTCACCAAATTAAATTACATCTTCTGAAATTCAAAAAAAAAAAAAAATCAGCTCTACTGTATTTTCTCTTGAGTCACGAAAAGAGTTTTCCTAAATTATTCTCTTTGAATCTTGTAATCTACTCATTGTATTAAAATATTCTTTGCCAACATAAAAACACATACTTTGCTTTAACAACAAATCTAAGGTAGAGAGAGAAGTGGACCTGGTGGATTTCTCTGTGCAGTTACAGTCCTTGGCAACAGATTCCTAAAAATAGCTCTGTCTGTTGTTGCAAGGTACAGTTTCCTTTTAATTCAGACACTTTTTTTTTTTTAAAATTATTACTTCAGAACCAGAGATTCTGGATAGATCAATATTGCTATTTGTTTTGAAACTCTTTTATAGAGCTAAATTGCTATTTTTCTTGGAAATACTTTGCACACCAATAAAAGGTCATGGGAATGTGGAAAAGCTCTTCTGTATTATTTGTAAAACTCCATGATAAGGAAGCTAAAATTGTATGTTAGTGAAACTGATGGGACTCCCTGTTTAATTATGTTTTGAAGACATTTTATATCATCTCCACAAAGCCAAGTTTAATGACTTGTTAAGGAAAGTAGTACTTTTTTTTTCCTCCAAATTCTAGTTTTCTCAAGAAAATGCAGTAGAATATTATGAATTTTCTTATATGTGAACATTGATTGATGAGACCTTTACAATTATTTCATGTGAAAGTAGATATAGATTAGAAATACATTCTCTGCATTTTTCTTTTCCTTTGCTCTCTGAAATAAGTGAATTTAGGTCTTGTCAGCAATAGCATCATTAACTTCAGCTGTATTCTATGCACCTCTTAAAATTCCCATTGCCCTCCTGGGAATTCACAGATATATGTTTTTCAGTGGGAAATAAATAGAACAGCATTATTTCAATAAAGAAACTGCAGAAAACAAGCATCTCAGGTAAAATAAAACAAATACACTGGCATTCTTATTATGGACATTATTTCTTTGTTCATATTGTCAGATTATTAAATAAATTTGCACCTCTGTTGCACACTTATTCCCAAGCCTAATTTTTCTTTTCTTTTTGCAAAGGACTATGGCTCCTACTGTCACCTTCATTAAGAAAGTAGTGCACCTGCCCACCAAAATGTGTAGCTTTCTACCAACCTAAAGAAGGGAGGTGCTTTCATTATTTTCTGTAGTATACTCTCAGATCAAGTACTCCTTTCTCCTTTCCATAACAGTGCATAGTGTAGCAACATTACAACCTTCTCTTTCTTTCTTTCTTGTAAATCAGACCGAAGGGAAGAGCACTTTCACTTCCTTTATAGGATGGAATGTGGTGTCACAGGGATTCCTCCTTGGTGAGTAAATCCTGATTTTCTTTTTCTTCTATGCTGTCAGCCAAATTCACACATCTACATGTAATCAGTAAAAAGTCTGTTTACAAATGAATAGTATAGCTAAATTAACCAACATGCTTCAAAGGAGAAATCAAAACTTGGTTTTAATAACCAACACATGAAATTGATTCAGTGCTGTTTGTAATAGGTATACTTCCATATGTAACTTTGCATCACTGTGAAAATAAGTTACGATGTTAGATTTAAAACATTTTTTACACAGAGTGCCTGAGGACCAGTTTGGCCCAGCTTAAAACAGGATATCCCAGAAAAACTATAGCCCCTGCTGTACTTTATAGTGCCTTAAACTTTTTGACATTTGTTCTATGTACTGCTTCAGTCAGGTTCATAGCTATATTTTTGTGTGTATTTCAAGCAGGTTTTTTCATGATGCTTAACCTGAATTTTGAGGAGTTCTGAAAGTTCATTGCCAGGTATCATACTATTAGACTTGAAGATGACTCCGTGCATAATAAAATACAGCACTTTAGCATTTGTTTGTGTACTGACTTCAGTTATAGTTGATTCTCTTATTAAAAAACCCCAAAAGCTTAATGAAAGCTTATTCTAGTTGTCACTTATTTGAAATCTCGTTGTTTTGTTTTGTTTTTTTTTTTAATTTATTTTGAGACAGCTCTCATTGGGGCCTAACAGCAAGGTTGGTTTTGTTTCATTCTTAGCATGGTCTCGTGCTGTGTTGTGTGCATGTAGAGGCTTTTTATTGTTTGAAAAATGCAATGTCATCTAATCTCGGCAAACTCTGCTCTCAATATCTTAGAATTCTTCATTTGGGACGTATTTTTATTATCACAGTTTTACAACAACAAGTCCTGGGTGCTGCAAAGTGTATCTCTTTTTGAAGAGTTAAACTGGATATTAGATTTGATCAAAATAGCTTTTCTTCCTGAAGCCAAACTTGAGCATAATTGTAGCAAAATATTTCCAGTAGGTCACTTTGGGCTTTTAAGAAGCTTTGGTGTGTAGTTATGTGGGCAAGTATACCCTTCAGACAAACTTGCTTGGATTGTATTTTCCTGGCATCTTTACTCATGCTGACAGGAAAATAGCTCGTTTTGTGTTAATCTGATTTTGTTAGTGCATCATGTAAGATTAGAAATTTACAACACTGCAGTTGATTATTGAAGGATACTTTGAAGAACTGAGAGTTTGATAGACTACATGTAAACCAAAATCCCACAAATATAATTAGAATAGGTTTTCCCTAAAATACATGCTCAAACTTGTAACCTCAGTGCTAAAAGACTTATCCAATGCATTATTAGCTGAACTGATGCCTAAATAAATGAAGAGGGATTTTTCAAGTGTGAAGTAAAACAACATTTAAATAAATATTACTCATTATAATAAGTTTATAAATGTATGTCTTTTTTATTAAGATGAAAATATCTATCTAAAGCATTATTGCAGCAGTAGTGTATTCATATCTTTAAATTACAATATCTGTGACATCAGTATTGGAAATTTTGTCTGTGTTGACCTCAAAAGAGTACTTGTTTAGAATAATCTGAATTAGGATGAGACTAAACAGACTAAATTAAAAGAACCAATTAAAATTAAGCTAACTGTAAAGTTAAACAAGAAGAATGTCTTGAATACCTATTGATTAAAAACCAACCAAACAAAAAACCCAAACAAAACAAACCCCAAACAACTGTCTAAAGTAACAGGAAAACCATATTGTAGTCAGACTAGTGAAGAACTGAAGAGCACCAAGAAGCCTGAAAGACAAAAATAAAGAAGTCATACGACATCTTATGACAGTCTGTGCAGAGTTAAGCTTAAAATCATATCTTTAGATGGCTTGGATGGAAAAGTAGCCAAGTACTCAGACCAGTCTGCTTGTCTGCAGATTACACAATATCATGAAAACATTGTTCATTTTGCAGTGACAGTTACTGAAAAGCATACCAGAAACAACTGTACTGAGAGGGGTTTTGTTAGACTTTTTTTATACAATAAGAACAAATTTCTCTTTTTCCAGGGTGCATTTCATGTTCCAAATGGTTTAACAACTTCAATAAGCAAGGCTTATTAAAATACTTAACATTTGATCTTTTCTTCAGAAATCACTCAAACTTGTGCATTAGCTACCTGTGATTTTTAACATACTAAAGACAAATATCATTGAACTGTGATTTATTTCTAATAATGCTCTGCTGAATGCTAAGTAACTTCAGTTGTACAGCTGTTGGAACAAAAAAAGGCTTGGTGGGGTAGATAGATACTAATACACTGAAAGCATTGAGCTGTTTTGCTTCTTTAGTAAATTAAAGGAAAAGTTCTGTGAAATCCATCATACTGTTTGTACAAACATTACGGATCCAGTAGTATGACCACCTCTGTAGGCACAGACCATATGGATGATTGAACTTAATGTTTCTCAACCAGTAGATGGAGACAGAACTGTTATTACTACGTAAGATGAGGATCATGGAGTTTTGAGTATCATATTAAATAGGCATACTTTGAAAATCACAGATAGGTAACTAGTTCCTTAAACTTTCACTTTATCTAGGGAATTTGCATACAGTGAACACTGGTTTTCCACACTAGATTTTTCTTCCCTGGGAGTAGCTGTTTCATGTAGACCTTGATGTAAGTTTGGCTTAATTTGTAACAGAGTGCACTTTTTTTTGCAAGTATCCATCATGAAAAAAAAAATAGGTTTTTTGGGTTGAGGGTTTTTTTTTGTTGTTGCTAAAATTTATAGAAGAAATTTGTGGGTAGTCAGGATATTTGGTAGCATTCTAATTTGATAGTATGTTATTTTATAGACTCGCAAAGTAATTCTTTTTAACTGTTTATAAGGGAAGTTGCTTGCTTTTAGCTTTCCGAAGTGGGAAGACATGTACAGAATCCAGTGGTTTTCAAAACAGAGGAAGGACTTAGATTCACACTTTCTAACTGTGCCTCAAGGTGGGCAAATCATAAACTGGAAAGTTTAAAGTATGAGTATTAAACCTTGATTTTTACTGTGTTGTAAAAAATGGAGGTTTCTTCTGTAACAGGCTAGTTTCTCAATTCCTAGTTCTTGGCTGATGTCAGTGCGTTGTATAAATTTTGCCATAGTTTGACTTTCAACAGCTTTGAACACTGCGTGATAAGCATTGAGCTTGTCACGCTTCTCCCTTTGTTAAATGACTGGGCTGAAACAGAAGCATTCTCAGGTGGAATAGGGAGGTATAGTAGTATGGCTTGTCTATCCCCTTAAGCACACATTCCTGTGTGTATAGAATTTTGAGATGTAAGGCTTTGTTTCATAGGACATTTTCTGTCAGTTAGTAGATGTTAGATAAGTGTGCCCAAAGGCTGAGCAATTTGAACATCTTGTTAAGTACATGCTTAGAATTTTGAAGTCACTGTGTAGTTTTTACTATATTGTCATAATTTGCTAGTTATCATTACAGTGCAAGAGAGTTCATCTGTGGAGGGGTGCTTGGATTTTCACTCTGAATTCATAGAGATTTAAGGATCATCTATGTTTAAACAGCTTGGTGTATTAAGTGGTAGTAATAGTAAAGCAATGTAAGATTTTACATAGTGGATAATAGAATGGATAAGCCTAACTCTGTAGTATTAAGGTACTTTGCTGTTTGAAGAAGTTTTAAAATTTGATTCCTTGATAGTCTAGGCTGTACAGTTAATGTGGGAACCTGAGACTTAGCATAGTGAAACCAGTTGTAAAATTCTGAAAAAAGCATCTTAGAGAGCATGACTTACAGCAAAAAAATCTTAGAAGTAATGATGGAATTATCATATAATGGTTTGGGTTGGTAAAGACCTTAAAGATCATCTAGTTCCAGCCCCCCCTGCCATGGTCAGGGATGCCTTCCACTAAATCAGGTTGCTCAAATAATGGCAAAAAACAATTAGGTGGAAAACACATATGTCGTGTATCTTAATAAGGTGTGTTTGAAGGACAGTCCAGATGCTCTGAATCCATTTATCTACTGATTTGTGATGTGAAAATTGTAGTGTAAACTATATTCAGCTATTGCATCAGCCAAATGGTGAAAACATTCCATTTCTGGAATCCAGTGGGATACTAGAGGAGCTGTATCTTGGACAAAGGTTATCATGATACTGTCTTTTAAGAGCAGAGTTCACTAAAGCCAGGAAAGTGTTATTTTTTAACTCAGCTGTGCAGCATCACTGTATGTCTGGGATAGCTTTGAAGGAAAAGACCAACTGATTTCTACAGAAAGATTTTACCATTTGCTGTTTTGTTACCTGGATGATTAAATATAAAACAGGATCATTATAATGTTATTTATTTATTGTTTTTGTGATTTGTGAGGAAAAAACACCTATATGTAACTTTCTCTCTCTCTGTATTCTGTAACACTTCATGCATATATGTAAAAACACAGTGTTTTGAAATGAGCTAAACTGTTCCAGCTTCTTGTACTGCTCTTCAGTGGTTTCTAAGGTTGTACAGTATCGTACTCTGAGTTAACACAAGCTCAGTAATGTCTTAGAACTTGAGTCCCTCATTTCAAGTGAGATATTAAAATTGTCAGCACTATGCTATATTTTTCTTGTTTGTTTCTTTTGTGTTGTCACAGCTTCACCACTCGCAGCTTTTTTTCTTTGTTTCTTTGAGATTCTGTAGTACTCATGGTGTGGGCAACTACAGCAGTATGAGTTTGTATGTGATATAAATCATGAGATCTGATTAGTTAGTGCTTAGGATGTTCTGAAAGTACTTTTAAGTGTTGGCATTGAGTAGTTACTGGAGACAATAAGTAGAAAGATGTATTGAAAAGAATAAATGCAGAAAATGTAATGCGTGAAATGGGTGGGCTAGGACATTATGGCAGGAGTAAAATCACATTAGCCTGTGTGTATTTATATGTATTAAACATCTTAATGCAAAAGATAGGAATGATTTGTAACAAATCCAGATTGAACCCATGTGACCCCGATCATGTACTAAAACTGCAATGTTCAGCTCTTACTGAACACTGACCACATTATTTCATAACTGCCAGTTCTGGGTATTTGCCAAAAGGTGACAAATCATTACACTTAATCCATTTATTTGATTTCCTTTTCTTTGTAGGAAATGATCCCTATTCCATATTATGTTCAGAACCACACCTCAAAATCCTTTTGTAAATGTTATTAACCAGAGCAGAAAAAGATTCTGCTACAACAAGAATGCTTCTGTGAATTTACACTGTAAACATGGTTAATGTCAATCTGAAACATGTTAGAGGTACACTGTAGATTACTTGTCTAGTTGATATGAAGGGGTCTGTCTTAGTGTACAGTGAAAGAACACTGGAATATATTTTAAATGCCAGGGTCTTGTTCCTCTTCTCACTTTCTAGAAAGCAGTTTTCTGTAGTCAGCGTATGCAGTAATCCCTTGTACTGTCAAGGGGGTTGAGATGCTGACAGCTCTTTTGGTCAGACTGAGGAAATTGAAAGCAGTGAGGATACTTTTGTGACTAAAATGTTGTGGTTTAATCCCAGAGGGCAACTAAATACCACAAAGCCACTCACACACTCCTTCCATCCCCCACCTGCAGAGGGGAGTCAGGTATTCAAAGGGACTGCTCAGGAAGGGGTGGAATCACCATCCCTGGAAGTGTTTCAAAGATGTGTAGACCATGATTTAGTGATGGACTTGGCAGTGATAGGCTAACAGTTGGACTTGATTATCTGAAAGGTCTTTTCCAACCTAAATTATTCTAAAATTCTCTAAAAATATTATTTGAATGTATTATGTTCTACAAAACCTTAATTCCTGTAAGACACCAGTAATCAAGTGTAGTTGATCTGACTCTTTAGGACAGCCTTTGAATTGAATCACAATGACACTCAGTTTGTATACAGTACATTCTCAAAATCTTTTAATCTTTCCAGCGTATGATGCTGTGTGGAAGTTTGTATGCAACTTCATATGCTGTTAGCATCCTGAGTTAGTTTTCAGAGTTGAGACAACTTTTAGAAGAGCACTTGTGCTCTTGATTGTATGTAGTCTGTTTTCAGAGTTTGTATTCCCCTGTTGTGGTTGCTGTCTGCATTTACACTGTCTTCTCCTGACCTGGTTTTACTTGAGTGAGTGAAAATCAACACAAGCAGAAGAGCAACAGAGTTAACAGTACAGAACATCTGCGCCTCATGACTGTACTGGTGGTTGAGTATCTTTGATGTTACTTGTAAGCCAGAAAACCTTTGACACGGTATTTTCAGTCTGTATTGATTTGTGGACATCAAAGTATTTTCCTGTGAGAATCTTTCTGGACTGCTTCAGAAGCTTCATAAACAGATTCTACATACTAGTGCATATGAGTAAGACATCATCCTATTGTTAAAAGTGGTACCTTGCCAAACTTTCAAAACAGGTATTCTCGACCAGGTACTCACTGCTTCTCTAGTGATAAAATAGTTGTTGGCTGGGAAGAATGAAGGTGCTAATTTTCTCAGTAACAAATTCTGATTCTCTTTTTCACATGCAACAGACCTGGCATTACTGTTGTGCAGTAATAGTACCTTTACCACTTTATCCCAATCTGTATTGCAGAGTTTGAGTGTTGGCTGGGAGGTTTGTACTGAAATAACTGCGTAGTACACTTTCAAAATGGAAGTAAGGTTGGAGAAAAAGGAACATGCTGTGTTACTCACCATGTGAGTGGTAATCATAATCATGGGCTTGCTTAAGTCCTATAAACATTTCAATATATGTTATTATATTTTATTAAGTATAATCTTTTAAGGCAGATGTAGTTAAATAAGGCAGTAAATTTTCAAAATGTAATTTTTACAGGTTGGAGAGGGTGCATTTTTTGCATGTCATGCAAAGACAGTCATAGGTTCTTTAAGCAATGGGCAAAATATACACTTTGAGTTTTCTTTAAGTTTTTTAATTGGTGTTTTCAGTTAAAACTCAGTTCGGAGGGTGAGAAAAGGATGAAAACTCACTGAGGTTTTTTTCAAGGACTTGGTGTGAAATCGGTACTTTGGATATTGTTACTGAATGAATTCTGAAAGCAAGAAAATGTCTCTTAGGGAGAGGTAGCCACTCTAAGCAGTTCTGTTCTGATGGACCAGGTTGAATTCTATTATTCAGAATATAAAAATTTTAATACAGTTTATACACTAAAAAGTATTTAATAAAAGGAGCATTTGCTCTTGGTTCCAACTGTGATACTGTAAATCTGAGAGTTTTGGAAACTTTCTTACTCATACTCCTAAGCAAGAGCACAATCTGTTTGCCCTTATAATAATATAATAGTGATATAATGCATGAGTGTTGTCTTCAGGGTGTTTTTCTTCGAATGGAAGACAGAAATAGACAGTATAGCACTCCAGCTCTGATGATGTATTTACATAGAAAGAGCGAGGCAGCAGGGATTTTTGACTTGTCTGCAGGGTCTGTAGAATGTCTTGACTCTCAGAGGTCATATGTAACTGTTTGGATTTTTTTTACAAGCATGTAAATTCTTACAAACTAATTTTTTTCTAAACTTGTTATCAATTTATGGGAACATTGTCTAATCTCTGGATAACCTACTGAGTTAGGAATACAGAAATTGAAAATTCATAAATTGCATTCTGCTAATGGCTTCCAATTTTCTTTAAACGTTAACTTATGTAAAAGCATTTCAGGGTATATAAAAATAATTAATGGAAATTATTTTCTCCATTTTTTTATATTTAATTCTCAGCCTTTGAATTTCATTTGAAGACTTTTTAACTGCTTTGCATCCTACTAAACTAAGTAAATAGACAAGTAAATACTGCCTTGCAATTTCATTATGCTTATGGCTACTGTTGTGGCAATTGAGATAAAGCTATTTTCTTCCTGTAGTTTTAGTTTGTAGGAAGAAATTGTGTAATGATTCCTTTGATCTCCTGGGTTACTTGTGGGACTATAGATAGCAAACTTCTGCGTTGGTTCACGATCAACCTCAAGCTCTGATGTCAAATTGTTTGCATTTACTGGTGCAGAGCTTAGGGCTTAAAGAAGATACAGAATTATGTTTACAACCTGTTCCTCAGCATCTGGTTCACTATACTGAAATTGAAGATGACAGCTTCATTTCTTTTTGGTCGTAGCAACTACAATTTCTGTAACCGAGGAAGTCAAAATCATCAGTATGATTGGCTGGAAGAGGAAAGGTAGATTAGAAACCAAAGGGCATGCATGCAGGAGGTTCTTATAAGTGGGAGCTCTTAAAAAAATGCAGTGTTTTAAAGGGGGTTTGTGGCAGAGAAGAGAATGTGATCCTATTCATGAATGTGATCTCTAAGTGTGTATCATGGTCTTGGAGTGAGGGGCAGAGGAAGGGGCAATAATAAACTACATTAAAATGTATCCTTAATTAACCTCTTCTGTAAATTCCTATTGACTTGGTAACATTTGTATTTTGTGGGTACCTGACATTTAGTGGAACTTTTTGCCCTTTGTATTTCAGTGATAGACGTTTGCTACAACCTGCTCAGGTATGTGACATTCTCAAAGGAGTTATATTGGTCATCTGCTACTTCATGATGCACTATGTTGACTACTCTATGATGTATCATCTGATAAGGGGACAGTCTGTCATAAAGCTCTACATCATCTATAACATGCTTGAGGTAAGAATGTTGGCATCAGAATATGAAGCATGCTTTTTTCAGACTATCTTAAATATTTGTACATAGAATGTTGCACATCTGGTATTCTCACAAATGTGCATGCACCGTGATAATAAGCCCAGATGCAGTGAAACAGCCAGCTTTGTGAAGAATAAGTTTTTAGATATTGTTTCCTATTGCCTAGTTTCTGGAGCTTGTTAATCAATTTCATAGAATGAAACTTGAGAAATGCAAGGGAGTGAATGAGGTTTTGACCTCACTGTTGATTTGAAATAGTGATAAAATCCTGAGAGAGAGCAGAGAAAGTAGAAAACATGGAACTTGGGTTTTATTCATCATTATGGAAATATAGCTTTCATTGTATGCAAGGACACATGTTATTGCTTGACCTGTCTGGATCCTGGCTAGCAGACAAAAGCCTGAGTGCATAAGCAATAAGTTGAATGAATGTAGTGACACAAGAAAATTATCTGTCATAAGGTAAGATAAGAGAAATTCTGGTGAAAAAAACAGTTTCTGTTTTGTTATTAATGTAAAGCATGAGGTTTTTAATTGCACTTCTATGATCAATGATTCACAAAGTAAATAATGTTCTCATAGCTACAATCTCATCCCATCCTGCAAATATAGAACATAGTAGGAATAAAACCGCTTAAAAGGAGTCACTCAGAGCTTTGTACACAAAAGTTACTCTGCTAGGATTCCGGGATCTCTGAGTGACATTAATCCTTGTCTGAACATCTGTTGTACCTTTGTTTGAAGACTGTTAAAACAGGGTTACACACTTCAGAATCTGAGTATTTTGTCTAAAGACGTTTGTTCTTTCTTCATAAAATATGAAAATATTGCATAAGTAACACACTTTGTTATTGTAAAGGAAATAAATATCATACAAGCCACCTCAGTTGTGTATTCATGAAGGGTTTTTTGTTTCCTTTGATGTACAAATATTAAATTGGCACTGAGTTATTATATGGATTTTAGTTGTGTGTGGGGAAATACACATCCATATATAGTTCCATAATTGATGAGAGATTATCACTTACTAAATAAATCCACGTACTCAAAATAGTAATTTCACTTTATTTCAAGACTACTTCAAGTCACTTAGTGCTGTACTTTCTCAGCTTACTACATAATTTGAAGCGATACTGCAGTGTTTTCTATGAATTGGAATCCATGTGCCGTTCTGTTTTGAATGAAGGGTTGAATTACTTTGCTGTGTTTGACAGAATCAAATGTGTGTATCTCAACTAAGAAAAGTGCTGCCTGAGTTTGTTTCTTTTAGGAAAGGAGAAAGTGTTACCACTCATGGTTATTAGAAAAATTACATTAGACTTTGAAGTTGCAAACAGTATTTAACTTCCATGGTGTGTCATGAACCCAAACATACCAAGCAGAAGGTGTGTTTATAAGGGGCTTTTTTACTATGGCAGGTTGCAGCAGTGTTGGCACAAAGTGTTCATGGGGTTCCACTGAAAGACTTGGTTGATAGTTGGCTTTCAACTGTTTGAATATGCTTGCCTAGAGTACTTTGATGTTTTTTATTAAAACTCTTTGCTATTGATGCAAGCAGTGCTTTTTAAGGAACTGTTAGTAGACTTTTTTTAGGCAATACACTTTACATTTTTTCCACAAGTTTTCAGAATAGGAAGATCTTTTTAATTTAGTTTAATCACTGAGCAACAGAGATGTTTACAATGTCCTAATGTTTTCGGCTGTTGGCAAGTCCAGGGAGTATTGTCCTGGACTGATATGAGGAATGCAAAGTCTTCAAATTATGTGCTGAATGCTCCCAATAGACAGCCTGAGGGGAGCATTCAGCACATTTGGCTTAAATGACACTTTTCTTTTTTAGATTCAGACCCACCGGCTCCTGCTCCTTGTGAAGCCCCAGTGTGCGTTATGATGGTGACAGCACTCACCATGGAATTCTGCTGGAGCCTGGAGCCGGCATGTAGGGTTTAGGTAAGTCGTATTTGGAAAAGCAAGCAACAATATTGTGTGGTGGGTTTTAATATTTTCTGTCCTTTGAGCTAAGAAAAAAGGATTGTTTAAATAGAAAGGAAACCAAAGCCAGCATTTTATCTATTAAAACCCTCACAATATTGTGAACAAGAACTTACCAAACTCTAATCATTCTGTAGTTGGTGTTGCTACACCAGGTGTAATTACTCAATGGGCCATCACAATGAGCAGGAACCAAATAATGCAGACCACCCTAATTTACAAAATCTAAAAGCCGAAAACAAAGCCACTGTAAATATCTCTCAAACCGATGAGATTTGTGATAATCATCAGCTCATGGTTTTGTTCATTGAAACATCCTGTAAAATTTTATTTTAATTCAGCTTTCATATTGTAGGAAACTTCTTTGAATAAATGTTTCTTGAATAAGTATTCCTTCTCTCACTTTGGTAGTACCTTTACCTTGAGAACTTTTAATTTAAATGTCAGGAAATTATCCTAAGTCTAGGTTTATTTGTGTTGCACCAAGCGCTTATTTTCTTTTTAGTAGCTATGGCTCAATACTTGAGGGTGCATTGTGCACTTAGTCCTGTATTGCTACATGTTGTTTTAACACGTCCAAAATTGTTGTCTTACAGAAAGACACTAAGATTAAATATTGCTTGTCTTTATTAAGTAGGCTAATCAGTTTTTCATATATAACTGTTTCCATTTGGTTGAATTAGTAAGCAATGAGAGATAGCTCTTTTTTTTCTAGCCAGACACATGCCTTGTGATGACAAATCTAATTTTTTAAAGTGTTTTTGTTGCCCTGTTCAGCTTAGCTTTAGTAGTACTGAACTGTAGCGTATAGGCAGAAAAATGTCTTTCCTTGTAGTGATTTTCAGTTTTACATGGTTGCTGATGATGAAGTGTTGAGAACTGGTGGAACTCCATGTGACCTCTCTTGCTGTGGTATTAAATTACAAGTTCAAAATGCTGTCCATATGTTTTCTGTCTGTAGAATTACTGCTAGGGGCTTTTTTCCTACGTGAATGTATACTCTTTGGGTTACACTTCAGGTGCTTGTTGTTTTTTCAAACTCATTTTCTCTTTTTGGCAGAATTTCAAGTCCCTCTTGATCACTTCTTGTTGTGTTATACTCTGTTTAATTTTGAATTCTGCTTTATGTGGTTATTTGCATAAAGTATATATTTTAGTATATAGGAAACGGTACAGCTAAGTCTAAGTTCTTTTTGTACCTGTAAGCTGATGTTCTCAGTCGTGCATCTGAAATTCCCTTTTCATTGGTATTTTTCCCCTATTAAACCCAGAGGGATGGGGAAGAACACTTAAGATAGTTTGACACAACATACATATTTCTTTATCAAAGGCTGAGGTTTTGAATTGTACTTGAATGTCTTTCAAGGAAGCATCTAAGATAACAGTACAGGATTATTTATCATAAATACTGTTGAAAAGGGGATAGTGAATTTGAGGGGAAAGTAAACTGCTGAGTGTACAAAAGGAACAGTATCACTGTGAAATTCAGAGTGGAAATGGATTAAATAAGAGTTGAAAAGTGATAACTGTGAAACTTTTTTTAGACTGAGCTGTACCTACTGTGGTGTATTCAAGTATTGGAGAGAAAAGTAGGCAGTAAAAGGCAGTAAAAAGTTGTTCTTGTTTAGGTGGCTGATCGTCTGATTTCTTCATTTGGACAAGATATTTTGGATGCTCTTTATTGGACAGCTACAGAACCTAAGGAAAGAAAAAGAGCTCACATAGGTGTGATTCCTCACTTCTTCATGGCAGTGCTGTATGTCTGTATCCTTTTTCTTTGAAAAGTTGCAAAATTTTCTAAATTAAATTATGGAATAGTTGCTCTGCATTATTTTACTTTAATACATTTGAAAAACTGATATGATTCCTAAATCAGTGTTGCTTTACTTGCAAAGTAAGATTGCTGGTACCACCAGCTTTAAAAAAATCCTTTACAATGGTATAGCACAGCAGTATTAGAGAGGGGTTTAGATACCTATAGTAAAATGAAAAACAGTATTTGAGTAGTTCATAGACAATTTGATTTATGGTTTGTATTTGAGTATTTTGGGTCACAGGGTCTTTAAGACAGTGGGGCTTTGATATTTAGTGGAATGTTAAATGCATGTAGCTTGAACATAATTTCTTTAAATGAAGAGAGAAACTCATGCATATTCTGGATGCAAATGTGCTTGGTGTGATGTAGCCTAACAGTGAATTGATGGAAATTATATCTAAATAGATATGTAGTCCAGTAGTTCCAATGATCAATTTAGAGTTTTTATACTTTTCCCTGTTTTCTCTGGAATCTTTAGGCTAATTCTGAATCCTTACCTTAGGTATTTTTATTTTCAGATTGTATTGCTGTTTCTCCTGACTAATGTCTTTGGGTTCTTTTAGAATAAGAAAAATTAATTATAATTATTACACGCTACAAAGCACTGTGGGTATGTTACATACATGTAAGTATTGTCTTGCTGTAAGTCTGGTTGTCAGGGATATGGAAATTTTTTTGTTAAACTTTGGAAGCAAAATTTGAGGTTTGGTGCTGTTCAATACTGTTCTGCAGAAAAATTGTTTCAAATGTGCTTCCTTAACTCTGCTATCCAGTCCTGCATGCTATTCTTATAATGGTTCAAGCAACAACCCTTAATGTGGCCTTCAACTCCCACAATAAATCACTGCTTACCATCATGATGTCCAATAATGTAAGTATGTAGCTTTGTTATATAGTTACCCTAATTTGTTTCAGCATCCTTTGTCTTTGTGTATCATATGTCTCTTCTCATATTATTTTATATGATGTTTTTAATCCGTTTATCATCAGTAAAAACTAACTAACTGTTTTTAACAATTGCAGTTCGTTGAAATAAAAGGAAGTGTTTTCAAGAAGTTTGAGAAGAACAATCTTTTTCAAATGTCAAATAGCGGTATGTATAGCTGTGCTGATCAGGAGAAAGTGTAAAGTGAGAGCTGCTTTTTAATTCACGTATTTAATGTATTCAACATATTTAATATTATACTTCCCTGTAATTACTTTATCTTGGTAGATTTGAGTGTTCTGACTTGTAGTCCTCATTACCTCTATTACTGTTTGGTTCAGTAGGATGAAACTGAGATTCTACTTCAAAGAATGCTGTTTTTCCATCTATGGCTAGCTTTTATTTGAGGTGCTGAAATACCCATGTGCGTGCCAAAATAGCCATACTTCCAAGTGTCTCAAGTCTTCTGTTTTCATGAAGTTGACTTTGTAGTGTGCTGTGTTGACAGTGATCTCAGAATGCATCTTGTTGGGCAGTTGTGAGGATGGATCTTGAAATACCTCACTCCATCCCTCAAAAAACCAAATCAAAGTAAAGAAAAGAAGAAAAAAACCAAAGCAAAAAACCACTGTAACAATGAAGTAGCTGGCGTATAAAGGAAATACCAGAGATGATTCTTAAGTTTTTATAAACTACCATGATAGTAGTAGAGAGTACTTAGGAAGCACGCTATGCTTCTGGCATTTCTTATCTGTGTTGCTGCTTAGTATGAATTCTGGGAACTTATACGAAGTGTGTCTCATGAGGAAAAAGTGTTCAGGTATCCTCTGATGGAGGTTCTTTCTGATAGTGATATCAGCTATCAGAAATATTTCTTGAATTCTTGGTTTCAAAGCTAATAGGAGAAGATTGCACTTTAAGGTTGTACTAGAGCTTTTTTGCTTATACTGTTTTAATAGAATAATAGAATGTCCTGGTCTGGAAGGGACCTCAAAAATCGAGTTCCAACCTCCTTGCCACGGACAGGGACGCCTTCCACTAAACCGTTTCCAGGGGTGGGGCATCCACAGCTTTTCTGATCACCCTGTTCCAGTGTCTCATCACCCTTAAAGAATTTCTTTTGTATATCTGACTTAAATTTCCCCACTTTCATTCGTACAGATAAGCAAAGGAAATAGAATATATTTTTTCATTCCAGCTCATAGTTTTTAAACCAGAAAACTCAAATGTGCAATAGGTTAAAAAACCCACAGCAGTTACTTATTTAAAAATGGATGATTCATATTTCTGTATCAAGAGTTAAATTTTCATCAGGCTTGCATCAGTTTTTGACTTCTGACTGTTGATGTGATTTTTCTATGCAATAATATTACATGCAAGTGTTAAATGGCAATTGCTCTGTAATTCTTTGGATGAAAGACTATTTACAAAAAATTTTAAATATATCACATAACAGAAAAATTGGCACTAAATTTTAATCTACCTCATAGAAGTTCTTAAAAATACAAAACAAGAACCATTACAACTGGGCTAATAAGCTGTTTATTCTCTACTAATAGTATTTTTGGTTCCAAGATTTAATTACTTATATTTTTGAAATTGACGGTATTTAACTTTACAGTGAGAACATCCAAAAGTGATGTTATTAAAATATTGGCAGAAAATGTAGATGAGTTTTCTTAAATTTCCTTACTAATTCACAAAATAGTTGCAAGTATGCACCTACCTCTGCTACATAAAGGCAAGGCCTCTTTTTTCAATTAAATGTTGAAATAAACAGGGGACTAATATTAGAAATGGCTGTAATTTCCTCCATAAAAAGAAAAGTATATCAATATTTTATTGCTGGACTTCGTTATTGAGGACCCATAATAGCAATATCAGGTCTCCTTTTATCAGTTGGTGGAAAAAGTGATGCCATTCATTTATACCTTGTGGGGATGGAAGAGTGCACAAAACAAGCTAATTTATTCCCTTCAAACAGGTAACTTTTCCTGGAACACTTTTCAGCATGGTTATAAATAGCAGTGTTTTTCTTCTCACAGATAAGTAACATAGACAGGTTTTTAGTAGAGATTTTCACCTCTTTTGAACTTGAACAGATTTTACTGCATGATGGCTTCAGTAAGGATGGAACAGTACTGCTTCAAGTCATATATTCTGATTGCTTTGTTGCCCTTTAAACGTGAGGGTGGTTTTTATGCAGGTGAGATGGTGATGTTTCTTGTGTTGGCATGCTATGCCAATGCCATAACCTGCCCCTGAAACTCAGGCTAGGCTGGTCCTGTCGGCTGAGCTTCCAGTTAGCCTTTGGAGTGCCTTGTGTGTCCTAATGTACTTAAATGGCATGCCTGGGCTGAACTAGACTGAAATTGAAATAAAACACTAAGTATAAGGCCCCCCATATATTTCCCACCCTTCTCAGTTTCTTCCAGCTGTTTTCTCAGGTCTGCAGTCCACTGTAGGGCAACAATGGCAGCAGTAGCTGATTAAGCTTAGACAGACAGAATGGATTCCCCTTGCCCCGCCTTTTCTGGGTCTCTTCAAAATATTGCTGATGTCAAACACATGTTTTCAATTCAATGAAAAGATACTGATTAGTATACAGTAACTAAATACAGTAATTCTTTGGGGGGAATAATCAATCTCATAGGGGCATCTGAAGAATTCATCATGAATAGGTGAAACTCCCTTCTTATGTAACATGTTAATTAAAAAAAAATTATAATCTAGCAGAAAAGATAAGCAATAACCTTGAGTAGATACTGTGTTCAACAGAAGTTGCTACAAATAGAATTTTAAAGCAAGTAATCTTGTGAATAGAAGCATGAGAACAGAAATTAACTGTTCAAGTTGTATTTTCTAAGACATGACCCGTATCATGTTGAAATACCTTGCAGGGCCCTGCCTGGCTCAAGGTGCTACGTAGTAAGACCTCAGGAATTGAAGTGCCACCAAGCTACCAGTTTAGATCTGGGAACTGGGAAATCATTTTTACTTGGCATCATGCTCAGCACCAGTTTGTGGATAGCAAGCTGATGTGTACTGTTTTCCTGAGAATATCCATTTCTGGACTTAGTGTCAGTGCAGTCAGTGATCCCTCTCACCTCTGTATGGCTATTTAAAATTCTGCTGAGAATTCAGAGAGCTGATTCACTAAAGCTTCAAGAATAAACGCTGTGAATTGAACGAAACTGGATTGAACAGGCCATGATAGATGTATTGGTTACATTGTTATCTAATAAAACCACACCTTTTTAGGTGCAGAAAGTCAACAAAGACCTTGGGGGGGCTGGTACTGCTGGTTGAGACTGCAGCTACAGCATCTGTGACTTCAACCGTGTCACTCCCGCAGCTTTGATTTGTGAGCTGCAGCAAAACTACTTTCACATTGTCACCCGGACTTTTACGGGGAAGTTCACATACACCCAAGCAGTCCATAAACACTGTGGCTATTGGAAAAGACTTCTGAAGACAAAAAAAGCTTTTATGTGTTGTATCAGGAAGAAATATTTCCCTAAATTGAAGTAGTATATTCTCTTTTTGAAATAGTTATCTGTAAACTAATTTTGTAGGGTCAGGATTAGTGAACAAGGAGACCAAAATTATAAAGAGAAGCTCTTTTATCATTTTTGAAAGCGCAGCATGCTGCCTTCCTTTATGCTTTTAAATGTTTTATTTTAATTTCAAGCTGTGCTCTAAATTAATTTTTTTTCACAAAACACAGTTGTACCTCACACAAGGAAGTACATTAGGTGTAGTGCATTAGGGTTTTTGTTTCAGTTAGCTGTTAAGCTTTACTGTTTCCTGTATTTTGAATCTCTTGCCCTGAAAAATTAATATATTTATTCTGAAGTTTTAGCAACTTCAGTTCTTTTCTTTATAACTTTGTACTCTTTTTATTTTTATTCTGTTTTTTTTCTGCTTTGTTCCGAATTTATCAGTCTCTGACTGATCAAAATATTGAATAGCCTTTATGTTTACCTTTTGTCTTTGAAATTCAAACTTCTTTATGTGGCTTTATTTTTTTAATACCATTTTTCTAATCCAGTTGTTCTTTTTAAGGATGAGGGATTTGGGGGAAGGAGTACATTTGAGATCGGTGCCTCCTTGATGATTCTTCCTTCAGTCTTTGTTCCTTTGTTGTGCTCTTTTGGTCACTTTTTAAGAGGTAGTTGTCATTAGAGCTACTTAGGATTTGCTGAGATGTAAACCAGAAGATCTTGTTTCACTTCTTAAATGCTACAATTTATAACCAGCTTTTGATCTAAGCATATGAACAGTGGGATTAACATGATATAAAAATAACTTTTTCCTTTCTGGTTCAGGATTCCTGCATGATGTGTCAGGGAACCTGGAAGGAAGTTACTAGGTGTTCCAAAGACTACCCCACTTCTAGATTTGTGTTCCTGGGATCTCACTGCCCTTTTTAGTTACCACTGCAAAGTACCTGAGATCTTCAGAGTTTAGGTCCTTTCTGAATGAGTTCAGTAGTCAGTTGTTTGACATTTTGGCTAATTAATCACACTAGTCTGTATTAGATGCAGCACTGTCCTGGGAACATCCCAGGAACATTTCCAGTAATACCTATTTCATGTCTTTTACATGCTTTTTGAAAGTGATGATGCCCTCTGATACACTGGCAATTAAACTTTGGGTATGTGTTGCTCTCAGTCCTTTGAATGTCACCATTTTCCCACAGGATTTGTGGAAGGACAGAATGTGTTATTAATATGGGCATATAATTCTATTAAAATTGGAATGGCAGGATTGATGTAAGTGGGGCAAAAGTATTTAAAATCTGATTTGTCTGTGTACAATCCCTGTTTGGGCTTTACTTTACAGAACTAATGGAAGAAAAAGTACATCTGGCTTTTTTTTCTCTCGTTACATTTATGGCAGAATGTGCATTACATGGCTTTGAAATGAATGTTTACCACCTCTATTTGTATGATAACCCTAACAGGCACACCTGACTTACCTTAATAGAAAAAGGTCTTATGCGCAGATTTTGGCACGTGACCACTAAACTGCGATTGCCAAGTCTTGGAATGTCTGATTCTTCCTTTCAGTTTTCAAAATACTGAAATATATCTATTAAAGGAAATTGAAAAGATTTAACGATATCTAGTCTCTTCCACCACCAGAGGATCCATGCAAACACAAGCAAATTCAGTATCATCTTTCAAAATAATCTGAAGTGTGTATGGGCAGTATATAGTATGATGTGAGGACAGGCTTCAGAGCCAGCCCTAGTAAGAGTGCAGTTTAAGCATGGCATTAGAATGCTGTTTATCACAGAAATAGAGAATGGCCTGGATTGGAAGGAACTTCAAAGATCATGTAGTTCCAACCTCTCTGCCATGAACAGGGACACCTTTCACTGGACCAGATTGGTCAGAGCTCCATCCAACCTGACCTGGAACACTTCCAGGGATGGGACATCCACAGCTTCTCTGGGCAACCTGTTCTGGTGCCTCACCACCCTCACAGTAAAGAATTTCTTCCTAATATCTAAACTAATCCTACTCTCTTTCATATTGAAGCCATTCCCCTTGTCCTGTCACTACATGCTCGTCCCTCCCCATCCTTCCTGTAGGCTGCCTTCAGGTACTGGAAGTCCACAATTAGTTCACTCTGAAGCCTTCTCTTTTCCAGGCTGAACAAACCAAATTCTCTCAGCCCTTTTCTTGTAGGAAAGGTTCTCCATCCTGTTAATCATATTGGTAGCCCTCCTCTGGACTTGCTCCAAGAGGTCCATATCGTTATGCTGGGGATTCCAGACCTGGATGCAGCACTGCAGGTGGGGGTCTCACTAGAATGGAGTAGAGGGGCAAAATCCCCTCCCTTAACATGCTGCCCACACTGTTTTGATGCAGCCCAGGACATGTTTGGCTTTCTGGGCTGCAAGTGCACATTGCCATTTCATGTCCAGCCTCTCATGCACCAGCACTCCCAAATCTTTCTTGCCAGGGCTGCTCTTGAGCTATTCTTCTTCACGTGTTGATACCCTGGGTTGCCCCAACCCAGGTGCAGCACCTTGCAGTTGGTCATATTACATGTCATGAGATTCCCATAGGCCCACTTCTTGACCCATGTCCAGGTCCCTCTGGATGGCATTCCACCCTTCAGGTGTGTCAACTGCACCACTTTCAGTGGTCATCTGTAAGCTTTCTGAGAGTCACTCGATCCCTTCATCTGTGTCATTAATGAAGATGATAAATAACACTGGTCCCAGTATAGACCCCTGAAGGACACCAGTTGTCACTGATGTCCATCAGGACTTCATGCATGTTATGTCATTGGGACTATGCATGGTATGTGCTGACAAGAGCCCAGTCAAGGGGATAAATATATCTGAATTAGTGGCAGATGTCAGGTTTTCAACACTCTAGGAGTATAAACATGGAGAAAATAAACTTCTTAATCATGTGCTTGTGGAGATAGCTGCAGACCATATAAAATGTCCTCAGTCTGTCATTTTGGCTCTCATTTAACTCTGTTTTACAGTAGAAAGGATTATTGAAGCTATACTGTGTTCTAATAGAAAAACAGTTTGTGATATGCTGCTTCAATACTTCATGGGATACTTGCAAAACTGAGTTGAAATGGCTTATATCAATGGTATTAAGGATTGTCATGATGGAGAATGAAGAAGAGAGCACTTTTTCTTTCCTCTTTGTTATGGTGAAGCAGAATAGAGTGATTTCCTTCTGCGAGTACCTGAGCTCTCTGTAACTGAACACTAACACTGGTGGCTTGTTGCAGTTTTGCCCAATTCACAAATACAGTAATTTATTTTGCCTTGGTTGTTCTTCAAGAGCATGTTGTCTTTAAGCGTGAATCTAGGGATGTTAGCCTCACGTCTTCTGAAGTTCACATCATTTAAGAAGTGGCAGTACATGGTTCAGGAAATTCTCCTCACCTGTTTAAAAAAATGTACATGCATAACATCAAATAACATCATAATAAATGATGAAACATTATTGGTGCATATTTTGTATTCTGAAATTTTAATTGGGATTTAGAACTGATTGCCAGTGGTTGTTTTAGATATCCTGGAAGCCTTTTTTTTGTCCTTCTCCATAAGGGTGAAAAATGAAAGGAATTTTTTAATTGTCTTGGTTTACTGTTGAAACTGCTTTAAAATGCCCTGCCTCCCTTACCTGCATCTCTGACAGCCAGATGATGAGAGGGACAAGGATGAAGAGTAGCAGCCACAGTCATTCCTCTCTCTCCTAACAGCCTTGAACAGCCGTGGCAACAGAGATAACAGATTAGAAGGGAGGCCAGTAAGAACAGAAAAAATAAGAGGGGAAAATAAGTATCAACCTGTCACCCAGTCTCAGAAATTAGTCAAACCAAAATGTTTATTATTATAGCACAAGAGGAAATTTAAAGTCCAAGATGTCCCTCCTCAATTTAATCCTGTCAGCTGGTAAGGTAACATATACCAAGCAGGTAATAAATGTCTGGAAGATTAGCTTGAGACATGCTTTAATGTTTAGATTTGTATTAGGGTCCTTGCTGCCCACTTGAGAATATATATCTGTACAGGCCCCCCAGAATCTGAGACACCGAAGATGAGATCGGTGTGTTTTCTTACACATTGCTGATCAATGGTGTGTCATGGCAGTGTGAAAGTATGCAGTGTGGGAAATACAAGATAGCAAAAGTCTGAAAACTCAGTCATTATTTCCAGGTTGCTAATGGATGTGATAGAGATTGTCGGTGAAAGAATGCTTGACTGCATTTTAATCCATTGGCATCAAGTGATATCTCATAACTAGATTTTACTGTGTTCTGGTCATTTGGGCAGTATTTTGTGAATTCAGGAGCACAGGAGAACATACTTGAGTTGAGTGCTATTGGCAAGAAACCGAGAAATTAAGGCTTTAACTATGTCCTGATTTTTTCAGCTTTAAATTTATTGTACTGAGGGATTTCCTAATTTATTCCCCCATACATAGGCCATCTCTTGTGTTTGAGAAACTTGTGCTTCCTCTGACCCTTCGCCAGCCCATAGTGAGAGATGAATTTATGTACCCCAAGATGTGTCTTTTTACATGTGTACATCCAGTCTCAGTCTTGAATCCTGTGCTTTTCATTCCAGTCTCGTGGAGGGTTTATTCTTTCCTTTTTGCTCCATTTTTTTTTTCAGTCTTGAAAGTACTTTCAAGCTTCTATTTTAAAATTAGGGGTATTATTTTACTATAGTATATATTCATATTCAGAGCTTAAGTCAGTCCAGCAGTTCAGCTATCTGGGAAGCATCCTTTCCTCAGATGGTAAGATTGATAAAGAGATAGACAACAGGTTAGCAAAGGCATACAGTGCTTTTGGAAAGCTCCATAAAAGCGTCTGGCACAATAAACACCTGAAGAAAAGTACAAAGATTAGTGTCTACAGAGCCGTTGTACTGTCTACTCTTCTATATGGGTCTGAATCATGGGTCATCTACCACCACCACCTGCGACTCCTCGAACGCTTCCATCAGCGCTGCCTCCATACAATCCTAAACATCCAATGGTCTGATTACAGGACAAATGTGTCTGTCCTTGAACAGGCAGAGATCACCAGTATCAAGGCCATGCTGCTGAAAATGCAGCTGTGCTGGGCAGGGCACGTCTCCAGGATGGAGGATCACTGCCTCCCTAAGACTGTGCTCTATGGTGAACTCGCCACTGGCTGCCGCAAGAGAGGAGCCCCAAAGAGGAGATACAAGGACTCCCTGAAACAACACCTCAGCCTTGGCCATACTGACCACCATCAATGGTCCACTCTGGCCTCCAATGGGGAGAAATGGAGGCACACCATTCATAACGCTGCTGCTTCCTTTGAGCACACATGCAGAAGCAGTCTTGAGGGAAAAAGACAATGCAGGAAGAACCGTGCCCCATCAATACTGCTGATGGAGACTTTCCACTGTGCCTTTTGCAATCGGACTTGACTATCTTACATTGGCCTTTTTAGCCACCAGCGTGCTTGTAGCAAGCGTGGGTAGAGCAGAGCCTTTGCAAATCTTCGTTCGAGAAGCCTAGCCATGATGATGATGATGATATATTCATATACTTACTCTATACAACTGCAGTCACAAGTATTGTTCACTTGTAGTCAGTCAGAGATGATGGAAACTCAACACAAAGACAAATTTTTTTTTTATCAGCTCAATCCCTGTGTGTTCTTCTGAATATTTCTAATTTTTGTTTCCTAAACAATAGCTAGAACCCAGCTGAATATAGGAGGTTTTAAGGAAATGAACCCTTTGTTTTTGAAGGTGACTTGCCCACAAAGAATTTATTGTAACAGTTATTAACAGGTGTAACAAGCAATAACAGCATCTTCACAGATTTTCCTAGTAGCTGTCTTCTAAAAAGACATCTTTGGACTTGTTAATTGTGACGTTGTTTTAGGTTTTACCCTATTTTTCAATAATACAATTTCAGGAAGGTGGCTTTTAGTAAGCTAAAAAATGTGATGCTTTCTTCCTGAAACAAGCTGTTTGTGCCATCTCTGGAGACAGGGCACCAAAGTAGAAAAAAAAGACTGCCTTTTCTGGGAGAGCGAGTCATAGGACTTTGTCTCTAGTCAGACTACTTTTGTGTAACAGAATGTATGGTTTTGATAACTGTTCTAATACATCCTGCTGTTCCCTTTTAAGGTAGCAGTGTGAAAGACTGTTAGGAACATTCTAGCTAAGGAGTAATAGTTGTCTTGAAACACTTTTTTTCTTCCTACTGCTGAACCCAGTATATAGCAATTTGGATATCCACAATCTGTAGGAAATGAAATGCACCTTATTGAGACCTTGAAGGGACAGATTGGTATATTCTCTCCATTTTTGTACCAGGAGATGCTGGTTCTTTTTGAATCCAAGAAGGAATGCAGAAACTTTATAAAGAAATTTGATTATTTTATTAAGATATTGGAAAAGGTCATAGTCATGACTTAAGCCCCTTTTGATGCTGGGAACCCTGAGGTGAGGTGGCATCAGACAGACTTGACCACAGCCTACTGCAGAAATCCTGTCCATGGTGTGGTTCCCAGCCAGTTAAGTAATTTGTGGAAAAGAGTATCTAATCCAAAAATTAATAAATGGTAGAAGGTCAGAATGAGTAGATATCTGTGTATGTGAACAAATGTTTCTTAGGAGTTGACAGGTTTGTTTTTGTTTTTTTTAACTAGATATAAAAGAGAGGTTTACGAATTACGTGCTGCTACTAATTGTATGTTTAAGAAATATGGAACAGTTCTCATGGAATCCAGGTGAGTAAATTAGTAGAAAAATTAAATAAAACATTACAAATTCCTGTGCAATCAACAACTGTATTTCTTGCTTCTTTCCTCTATCTGAAAGATAAGGGTAACCAAGACATTTAATTGAGGAATCTTAATTTTGTCAAATACCTTAGATTCTCCTTTTTTCTATTTCTCGCATTTTTTTGAATGACTATCCTTTCTGCTAGAAGAACATGTTGTTATGCTATGAACATGTGTAGTTATATTTCAAGTAGTGTCTGGAATGATTCCTTCCCCACCACCCGTTCATTTCCTTGAAGTACAGGGAGAATGAAGGATTCCCTAGAAAATATTACTTTGTGAGGTTAGTGAAATTGAAATTTGATAAAGATGTTAAAAATACATTCATAATTTAATATTGATTACACATAGATTTTAATACAATATTTAATAAATACTGATGAAAATATTGCTTTTTATTTTATTAAAACATTTGTTTAATAATTTTGAGCCCTGATCTGTGGTCAGTGTTTTTGCTTGAGTGTTACCATTCTAAGCTATATTTTACTTTAAGCATCTAAAACTGCAGGTACTCTGTCTATGCCTTATACATACTGAACACGTATCTAGTACTTGCAAAGGTTTTTTTCCTAGTAGAGATAGAGCTTTACAAAGTAAAGACTTTAGAACCTGATCCTAACTGTGGTGTAGTTGTATAGTACTGATAAGTGCCTAGAACAGTGATGCAATAAGCAAGAACTTGCACACTGCGTGCTGAGTGGTGATGTAAAGTTATGGACCCTTCAGACTCTTGAGGATTTTTCTGGTGTTGAGAAGTGTTATAATCTTTGGTTTATATATTGATATTAAATTAAATGGCCTAAATTGTTTCTTCCCAACCTACAGATCATCTTTGGGTGTTATTCCCGGATGTTTGTATGGTGGTTGCTTCAGAAATTGCGGTGGATATTGTGAAACATGCCTTCATAACAAAATTCAATGACATCACAGCAGATGTAGGTATCCTGTTTGGAATGCGGAGTGCTATTTTAAGCTGTAGTTTATTTTGCTAATATATTTTTATATTAAAATTTATTCTAGTGCAGAAAAAGTAAAAATACTTGTTTTCATATATGCAATATCAATTGGGGAAGCTTGATAATTTTCTGATACAATATACTTCTGAGGATCTTTTTAATGTGAAACTAACACCTCTGCTTCTAAATTAGCGGTTACAGATCCATAAATTATTGCAAGTGTTGTTTAACAGATCACATAATATCTACAATTCACATAACTGGCAGATCATTTTGTGACGTGATCATTAGTTAAACTGCCAGAAGGTTACTTGTTCTGCAGTCTAGGCAGAGCTTGTACCTTTTCCTAATAAAATGGATTGTAAGTTAAAATTCAGGCTTTTGGAAAAACAGATCTTGTTAGGCTGTTTTAACTCTGTCTTTGCATGTGTGTTAAAAGTGGAATCTGAAGTCAGATATTTTTTTCCACTGTCCCTGGAGCACTAATATGAAGTAGGTTATGTTAGTTTCCAACCCCGAAATATCTTGGGCCGCATATATTATCCAGTCCTTCTTTTAAAGCAGTGGATGAGGTTACTTCTGCATTGCAGCATGATACATTGGCCATTTGTCTTCCACATTGTCTGAACTCAAATGCATATGATAAATTTGTGAAGATATGAGTTAGTGTCTTTTCGTTACTAAAACCACTTTTCAGGAAATGAGATCAAAACTTGTGAAGCCCTGTCTTTTTCAGCATCTTTAAAGTAATTGCATTGTGCACTGTAGAAACAAGTGTAATAGATGCACTTAATAAGCTCCTTTATGCCAGAGGCATTTATGCATGCCCTACTTTCGTATAGAGAGTGTGGAAAAGTGTAGTAATAAAGTCATGATAGCCAAAAACATAGTCTGCTTCAGAGTGCTGTAACAGCTGGAGGATGGAGGTAGGGACTGGCAATTTTGCAAGGTTTATTTAACAGACTTTGTATATTTTTGTATGAAGTTCTAAATATTTATGGTTGCTAGGTCAGACTTTTTCCAAAATTTTCAACACCTGCAGTGCAAGTTGTCCTGCCACTTATCCTTAAAATAGATGCTTTTCTGTCTTAATATGCAGAACTGTTTTAAAGAGAAGGAAAGACTTCATTCATCTTCAGATGCAATTTGCTTTTTTCATGGGATCACTTCCTTAGTATATAAGAAAGCTCTCTCATTTGTTTACTTTGATCCTAGAGCTAGCCTTCTTGTAGCTTAAAACCAATTACAAACTGTGGGGAAAAAAAATGGGATTTCTCTTACTTTGTGTTTCTGGTGAGCCCAAAATTCAGTAACTTTTTATAAAGACTCATTCAATTCCTAAAACATAGCATAGTATTGTTTGTTGTATATATATGCAAGTTACTTTATTGCAGAAATAGAGGCTTATCTCTTGAAGGGTACAGTTAGACCTCAGAAAAACTAGCTTTGACTCTTTCAGCAAACACCTAAGTTTATATTCTTTTATGGAAATATTTTATTAACATCTGTGTTGCTTTTACAAAGTGTAATAACAAATTAATCACACATCTGATATGCTGGATTTTTTCCAGGTCTACAGTGAATACAGAGCCAGTCTTGCATTTGACCTTGTTAGCAGCCGACAGAAAAATGTAAGCTTGGAAATAAAAGGAACTTTCTTGTATTAAGTAACATAGTTGTTATGGGGGGGTATATTGAAACAAATATTTCAAGAAATACATACAGCAGAGTTACACTCCTGCAGTGCTGAAATTCTACTCTGCTTTTTTTAAAAAGAGATAATGGATATTTACTTTTGACTTACTATTTTTATCCAGATGTTCAGGTCAGCTCAGGCTTTATTTAATATATTGTTGAGAACTCTCTTCCTAATATACTAAGCAGATGATTGTAGCATCTTTACATTTTGGAGATTCATGAGAAGTAAGCTTAACAAGATGTTCTTGAGATAATTTTAGATTCCTGTTCTTTTCACAGTATTTTAACTGTTGGCTTAAAACACCATATTCATTAAGAATTTCTGTTTCTTCACAGAGAGCATGCACAAATGTATAGGGATGTTTGCACCATGTATGCTACTGTTATGGCATGGGTATTTATAGAACACACAGACTGCTTGTGGTTTTTATTAGTAAAATTTTTGGAAGACTATTTACAGCACACCTTTCCTGGAGGAGGGCTCATTGGAGTTCACTGGTTAGGGTTCCACTCATTAGTAGTCTAGATGCATGCTTTAACTGTTATTGCAAATTATTACAATAATTTCTGTTATTTTCTTGGGCATATTTCTAGGGCTGTTATGAAGAATGAAGTAGTTAAACCTCATAAAGAAGTTAGACAACTTCAGTTACAAATAATAATTATTAGTAATTTGATAATAGTTAAAACCCAAAGTTTTTTACTTTTGAAAACTCCCTTACTTCTCCTAAGGATCCTCTGTGGGAAATGAAGTACAATCATTTAGACACTGACTTCGGTGTGATGTTCAGTACTGCAGGCAAGCTGTCATGCCAAGTAGTTGTGTTTTGAGTGTGCAAATGTAAGCACATTTTCAAAATTATTTTAACACATTTATCTTAAGGCTAATTTTAGATGCTTGTAGAATAATGTAAAATTGCTAGTGTGATAGATAATTTTCTTTTATCCCTGTTGCAGTTTTTTCTGTAGAGTATTTGGGGATCAGTCAGATTAATACAAAAGGTCTCTAAGCTAGTAACAATGTATAGACAAAATATCACAGTGCATTTGGCTTCAGTATCCTAATTGCTCTCGATTTAGAGATTTGTATTATACTCCCATTTCTCTTGATTTAGAGTACTGAAGCTAATCTTACTGGTCATGGTAGTATTACTTTTTTGTCTGAGAGTGCAGCTATCTCCATTTGAATTCCAGAATTTGAATAGGTGCACTTTATGCCAGTGTGGTGTTTGTTAACAGATCTGTATTCTTATCTAGAGGGTGTGCCAAGCTAAAATTAGCTAATTCCTTTGCATAAGTAGTTCATTATTCTTCCCCTTTTTTTCCTAGGCATATACAGATTATAGTGATTCAGTTTCCAGAAGAATGGGTTTCATTCCTCTTCCGCTGGCTGTTTTAGTAAGTTGTATCTTTCCTATCAGTTTTCTGTCAATAAGATCTCACTTTGACACTGTGTCCCTCCGAGGTAGTGGCTGGATGTTTTGAAGATGAAATAAGTAACTGAAATGATGCTGGAAGGTTGAGTTGGCATTCAGTATAACCTATATCAGACACTACTTATGACTTCACAAATGGGTTACTGTTTCTCAGCCTTTCATAGAAAATTGAATATGTATTAATTTTGTAGAATTTGTAAGAACTTTAATTGTACCACTGTAATGAAACTACATCTGTGTTTATTAAACATGTATTCCTTTTGGCAGTTATCCTATTCATTCATTTGGAATAGTCAAAGCAGCTGGTTGCCAGAAGGTTAGCAGTAGTGCAGCAGTTTATTTAGGTTTTTCATAGGAGTCCTTGTGGTTGTCCCTGTAATGGCACGCTTAATGACTAAATACTCTTTTATATGGGGCACTGAGCTTCTGAGCTGTTGTAGAGTACATCGTTCTGAAATAGTTGACTGCTAGTTGTCATGCTACTATAAAATTAATCACTTCATTAGTTGGAACTGTGTCCATATGCTCTCTGTCCTGAATTAACTGTTGAAGAATGTTTTCTGTAAATAGCTGCTCTAACTTTCCCTATACACACATGTAGACAAGCAGTAGTTATCATAGTACTGGGAATGTGTACTTGCTTTGCCAGCAAATATGCTAATTCACAATTTTCATGGAAGGCTATCAGTATGAATTAAATATAATGTTCTCTCAGAGATGGGGGGAAATACTGTTGACAGGCCTTGTGTAGGTTTGTACCCAGGAGCTTAAACAAACAAAAAACGAAATCAAAACCAAATCAATGAAAACCCAAAAAGAAGAAAAAAAAAAACAACAAAAAAACCCCAAACAAACAACAACAAAAAAAAAAGCCACCACAAAAAAACTGTGATCATAATCATTACACCCAGTGAGAATTAAGTGCTTTTTTCAAGTTAATTGTGTTCTGATATGATATTCTGGAGACTAATAAGTTTAAAATAAACTGTAGTGCTTTGCTAACTTAAAACAGTAACTGTAAACTACTGAAGTAAAACTGAGACTTCAGGATTATTTTTTAGTGAAACTTGGGAGCCATATGCCTAGTCCACAAAGCAGTTTTATATTCATAAGGTTAACTTGGTGCAAAACACTAGTTCTATTTTGCTGCATCAGCATCTCTTGACACTTTCCTCAAAATTTCTTAACTCACCTTTCAGCCCTTGAGTTTTGGAGGGTTTCTTCACTTGTTATTCTACTTGAAAGTCAGTGGTGAAGGAAACATTATCAGACTCCAGTTTTGGCAAAGTAGCAACTAAGTGCTAGCATAATACTTACTCACACCAGAATCTTGAATAGTTAGTACTACCGAGGAGAACATTTTACTAGTGTAAATGTTTCTGCTTTTTCTTGAATTTACCAAATAAGAGATGTCTATTACAATGTTCTATTAATAATTGTGTGCTCAGTTTTAACTGTTTAACTTTTATTCTTAAAACAGCTCATCAGAGTTGTAACAAGCTCAATAAAAGTACAAGGAGTACTAGCTTATGTTTGCGTTGTGCTGTTCTACTGTGGGTAAGTAAATGCACACAATTGAAAAGTATTCACCATTATGTAATCAGATATGTGAAAGAAGCTTCTTTTGATACTTCTAGATATAATTGTAAACATTGTTATGTTCAGTAGAACATAAATGTAAAACCCTTATGGTCCCAATCTGAAATTGAGAGTGCAGATTGATCCCTAAGTACTGTAACTGCACTGGGGAATTATGGCCCTCAATAAGTAACTTCAGTAATGAAAATAACTCATGGAAAAATGATTGAGAGAATTTATGACAGACAAGCACCATGCTTCTGTGTGAAAAGGGAAATTGAATTCTAATGAATGAAGCTTTCTGTGAAGAGATTCAATAAGCCAACAAAAATAAGCAGTTGAAGTGCTCTGAGCATGAATTTTTCTCTCTGGTTGTTAAATGCAAGGCTTACTTGTGTTAGGAAATTGCTGTATGAAAAAAAAGAAAGTAAATCCAAGGCTCACCTTTCTGGCAAGGGTGGAGTCAGTAAGTAATCACAGTTAAGGAATATAATGTCCTATGGCAATTTTTTTTCCAAAATCAATGCTTTGCAAGTATCCCTTCACTGCCAAGTCCATTTACACTTGTGTTATCTTTAGCTTCTCATGAGTTGATACTTACTTCTGAGGCATGCATAGTTGTACTTTAAATCCAGTCTAGTTTGCCTGTCTTGAGGCACTTGCTGCAGGCTATATGGGGAAAGCTGTATACTGAACTGTCAGTGTTTGTTGTCTCTCAGTACTGATACATATTGGAATCATCCTAAAATTGATCATAAAGAATTAAGTGATTCAAGTTGCTGACAAAGAACCTGCCTACAGCATTGTGGGAATAGCTCTTCCAGTGTCCTACCAAGTTGTGCTTGTAAGTGAAAGCAGCAAGGCTTGGGAGGTGAAAGACTTCTCAGTCAGAGGTGGTGGTGCAGCAGGTACACAGGAACAGAGGAGATTACTGTTCTACAATAGCTTATGAAAGGAACGTTTTTCATAAATAGGTAGAATCTTGTCTCTAATCTGACCTTTATCTGCAAAAAAAGGTAGAACTTGATCAGGTGTGTCTAGTGCGCATCAGTGTAGAGACACATCTTTTTAGTGGAAGACAACTAAGGCTTTGAGATATTGCATATAGGCCAAATATTAAAATTTTAGCCACATTCCTCTGCGCCATACTTTGATTTCTTCCCCAGCATACTACGTGCTGTGTCCGTGTTCTCCCTAAAGCCAGCTATATATAATTGAAAGCACTACCCCCTGATCATCGCATTCAAACTGTGGTATACCAAGCTCAGCGCTTTCATTCTGCACAGTAGTTTTCTCTTTTTTCCAATATATGTAGTATTTTTCTACCTCTACCATTCCACTGCTGCAACCCAGTCCTGGATTTTTCACTGTCTCTGTGGCTTGGAGAATAGAGGGCAGGAAGCAGTAAAGTGATTAACATGAAGTGTTAAATGCTGATTTTTGAAGGCATAGGTCACAAGAGTAAATACATTTTGGTCTGTTTGGTCCTTGTTGAAAAGTGAGAAGTTTTCTGCCATGATGTCAGATTTGGAGCTAACTCACATCTTGCATCTTTCAAATAATTTGTGTTCTGAACATAAATTTCAGCTTTTCATCAGATTAGTATAATGTAGATAGGTGAGAAATGACATAAAATCTGAAACAGTTAACTGGGTGAAAGATTGAGCCTCTAATGTGGAGGAATTTGGTATTGGTAATTAACAACTGTAATACTCTAAATTATAATATTAAAGAGTCTTGCCCAGCATATGAAACTGTAGTTTTCTTTTTGTAGAATTTTGAATAACTGCAAACTTACATTGTTAATAGAAATTTTAGCCTGGGCTCGCAGAAAAAAATAAAGGAGAATTGCTAGAAATGCTTGCATAACTTCCCATGAGAAGCTGGAACTGATACAGTAACGTGTTGCTTTATGAAGCCTTTTCGACTTCCAATCTCATTAAATCAGAGTCAAATTATGCTGTAAAAACCTACTCTCAAAACAAAAACATGTTACATAAGAAGTGTAAGAAAACACCTTTAAAACATTAACATGGAGAGCTTCTCAACGCTCAAACTAAAATTTGACCCAATAATATAACAATGTAGAGAAGCACAGCTTTCAGCTTGCATAAAATATCTTCTTTGTGGTTGCTTAGATACTAAAATGTCACTTTCTTCCAAGTACTGAAAGTGGTATGTTCTGCTTATTCTTCCATTTCTCTAAATTTCTTCTACAAGTAAATGTATTGCATAAAAGTCCGTTAAAAGTGTGTTTCTGTTTGACAGGATCTGATTGCATGAATGCAGTGAGAGAGAGAGTGATGCTACTTGCTGGAGTGCGGTTGGGTCACTTTATGATTAAGTAGTTAGATCTGCTCCATGGATCTGTGAATGTTCACTCCAAGTTGGCTTTTTAGTCTGTTAGTGATGTACATACTAAACAGACTTTTCAGAGAGTGGAGAATGAATTTAGAGTCTACATTTAGTTCAGTCTTGCTACATAGCTTCATTTGCATAGAGAGTATTTCATCCTGCGGAGAATAGATCATTGTTTCTTTGTCGTTCTGCAGTGAGCCTTCACTGGTCTACGAGTCGTGTGTTAACTAGTAATGGAACTTAGATATTACAAAGCTCATTTGAGTGGTAAATCTAAAAGCACTCAGTGGCAGATGAGACCTTCCTGTTCTTCAAATGAGAAGACAGGTGTAAAAGGGATTCAGTGATTGGCCAAAGTTTGTGCTGCAAATTAGCAATAGTAGAAAAGGAATCTGCCGTCAGCTGGACTGTGCTATGATGGTAATGCAGTGCTGCCTCTTTGGATTTGTTGGGTTTTATGGACTGTCTTCTGTGATGTGAAAAAGAACATATTACAATTAGCTTGTAATTTGTGAAAGCTAGATATTGGACTCGGCAGTGCTGGATTAATGGTTGGACTCAATGATATCGGAGGTCTTTTCCAACTTACTTTGTATTTGCTGTCCTGTGGTTCAAATTCCACTAGTGATCCTTAGCACACTTATGGCTACAGTTCTAATAGTAGTGCATTTAAGTTTGACTGAGTGCCCTTTTTAATTCTGTGTTTAAATATTTGATGTATTAAATGACTGTTTAACTGTCCTTGTAGTCCTTTAGTTAAATGATAAAACTTAATGTTTGTCTCTAGATGCTTTCTGGAGGAAAAAAAAAAAAGCATTGAATCTGAAACAAATTATTAAGAAAAGGGAAGTACCTTTTGATCTTGCTATTGAAAGGATTTAATTTGTTAGCTAATCCTTCCAAGGCAGCACTAACCATATGCAACTATTTTCATAGGAATAATTGCCGGATGAATAATATGCAATTATTTTAATATGCTAATGCAAATATGTAAACAATTTTTTTTTCAGGTTAATATCTCTCAAAGTCCTTAACAGTATTGTATTGCTGGGGAAATCATGTCAATATGTAAAGGAAGCAAAAATGGAGGAGAAATTATTCAATCCTGTCATTACTGCAACCCCAGGGAAGCCAGCTGGCAAACAGCAAAGCGCGTTTAAATCTGCCCAAGGTAAGGCTAACTGCCTTGGTTTATTTGCAGTGAAAATTCTTCAGACTATATTTAATAATAAACCAGACGTATGGCATTGTTTGCTGCAAATTCACCCTGTTGCTGGACTTGAATTTACCATATCACAGCTGTGAACACAAGTCTGTAAATGTAATAGAATTTATTGCTTTTAGTTCATGCATATTCTTTTGGTAATAAATACTCATATCTCTGATAAGATCCCACTCTACGTGGATAGAAACAAAAGTGATAGAAACAATGGAACGGTGGCAGGCTTTTGTTTGAAAATCATAATTATAGAATATTTTGGGTTGGAAGGGACCTTTGAAGATCATGTAGTCCAACCCCTTCTACCCTATCACTGCACAAATAAGTAAATATTTACACATCAACTGTGGCAGTGTTTTAGTTAGGAAGCAATCTATGTATTTCTGATGGAAATTAATGTAAAACATGGTAGGTTTAGGCACAGGTATAATTAAGTACTTAATTGTAGTTGTCATTAAAACATTAATGAAAAGCTTTATGAAATCCAAATAAGAATTTCAGCTGGTCTCTGCTCACTTCACTTCAAGTCTGTGCAGTGCAATATTCTCATAGAGGTCCTCAGTATTGGAGGTTAATATATGATGGGAATGTGGCATTATTATATTTGTGTGACACATTTAAAGAAGAAAACAGAAACCTTAATTGTTCCAGTCAACTGAATTGGATTGTATCTTCCTCTATGTAAAGCTCAATGACAGCCCTAGAGAACTTAACAGTGCAGCTTTTATTGTGTTCACTATTGCTTGCCAACGACTTGAACAGCTTGAAATGCAAGGTGCTTGTTAGTCGTCAGAGTGTCTCGCCAGCACTAGGAGAGTTAAGAATCTGTCAGGGTTTCAGTCATGAGTCTCTGTATCTCGTCTGTGTCAGATCAGATCAGGCAGAAACTTGTTGCAGACATTTATTTTTAAATTCATAGAATTGCTTTACTTTCGTGATGGAAGAATGTAATATGAATTGGTCTGAATATCTTTTGCATTTCATTAGAGGACTATACTGATGATAATGTTTTAATTAAACATTGTACTACTACACTTGGCTTTGAGACTTAGTAAATTATACTTACTTTATATTGAGTCTTAAACTCAAAGTATATAAATCCTGAAGACTATTTTTAACTGAAGTAGCAGAGATTCTTATTTCCTCCCATGGAAAGATTTTGATTGAAAAGTAGCAACCAAAAAGCTTCTACAGATTTTAACTTATTCCTGGCTACCACTGGTGATGAAAAAGCTCTGTTTTAAATTTTTTGGGGGGGTTTATGCTTTTTTAACAGCTCTTTATTTACTAGAAATCTCGGTTATGTGAAAGAAGGATTTTATCTTTCCTGGCTTTTGTGTCTTTGCATTATTACTACTAGGGTCCGCAATCTGTCTCCCACTTACCAGGTTTTTTTCAATACAGTGTCTCAGCCTATTTCTTATTAGAATTAGAGTAAGGGAATTAATCTGGTCTCCTTTCTGCCAGCTTATAGTTTAAGTCAATTTATTTTGTGAAGAGTTTCCACTTTGTCCACAGAAACAGTTAAAATTTTGAAGAATAAAATTTTAAACTTGCTCTTGAAGGATGAAAGCTCTTATTACTGGTAATCATTTGTAGGCTGACCAGCTGTGTCTGAAAGCTGATGGGTTAGAAAATACTTACGTTTGTAACCAAATTCTACAATTAACATTACTTGTCTCCTTTCTCAGTGTAAGTTTAGTACCTTTAATTTGCGTAAGACTGTAGAGTATAATCCATGTACCTTCAAGTAAGTAGTTGGTACACTGTGAACAGATGCTCTACAGAAATAAGCTTTTGTAGTAATTTGGATAGTGCTGCCATTTTGACAAATAATGTCCCCTTGGGCTGGTCTGCAGTACTCTCCATATCAGTCAGATGTTTTCAGATTCCTTTAGAAACAATAACTCAGGCTTTACAAGGAGATAGTAAATAAAAACCATTTATTTTCCTGTCATTTTCTTGTGCATTTTAATTCTTTAAAAAATTTAACAAAATATGGAAACAATACATGGATATTACTTAAAAATATCTTAGGTTAATGAAGCCAGTGTTCAGTTCCACTGAAGTAAGAGGCAGGAATAAAAATAGACATCTTTAATAGCACTGCTTTAGGAGCCATTGCTATTAAAGTGTGTAGCAGTGCATGAGTCATTTATTAGCTATCCCTAGAGAAGGCAGGTTTATTGTACTTATGTAGAGGATTAGGCACATCTAGTTCCTGCCACAGAGATTCCTTTGATTCATTTCAGTAGAAAATATTTATGTGATTCACACTACTGTCAAAAATCTCCTTGCTTAAGCCAACAAAAATGAGCATGTAAACCAGAAAAATACCCTAACTTCTGCTGCTTATGCTCTTGCTTATTATCTGAACTTCTGTAGAATTCATTTTCTATTCATTTACTAAATTAGAAAATGAAATCTCTTCAAAAGGCGTAGTGTCTTCCAGAAAGCATTCTTCTATTTCTTCTGCTGATTTGATGCAGTGCACTTTTGCAGGTTAGCTTTGAATGAATCTGGATGTTACAAATTGTATCAGTAGGTCCATGTTAAATTCATGATTATCTTTGTAATTGTCTTCTGTTCCAACAGGAATTTCCACAGATGAAAATGGATCTACATCAGTTACCAATCAACCTGTGCATCAGAAGGAGAATACACCATCTTTACTTGTAACAAGCAATTCTGATCAGTTTCTGACAACTCCTGATGGAGAAGAAAAAGATATAAGCCAAGACAGTTCAGAATTAAAACATAGGTCTGCAAAGAAAGACTTGTTGGAGATAGACAGGTTTACTATTTGTGGAAACAGAATTGACTAAGATTTTTTTTTTTTTTTTTTTAAAAAAAAACAATGTGCTAAGGATACTGAGCTGTTGGGACAGCAGATACTACCAGAATGGACAGTTGCCAAAAGGCACATAAATATTTATTTAAAAACTTAAATTATTAATGGCAAAAAAAATATTAATTTCTTTCTACAAGTAACTTGGCTTGGTATCTGGTCAGGTCAAGTAAGTGATCATTAACTTGCCGCTTGGAAAATGTGGTGGATCGTGAGTCTAGCCTGGTGGCAGAGCTGCAGTATCACTTTGCTGGAAAACAGACTGGAAAAAAGCATAATCCTGTTCTGCATTATGAAACCATGCTTTCAGAACACTATTTTTCATGAAGGTTCCTCCAGTGTAAGGATGTTCCTGGAAATGTATGACAGCTTGACCGGAAGCTTGCCTATCCAGTTACCGTGTTTTATTAAACATCTGCAAGCAGAATTCAAAACTTGTGCTTATATCAACAAACGCATAAAGCATTGGTACATAAACCAGTAAGTCAAGATAGTTATTCTTGTCAGCAAAAACTTTTTCAAGATGTATCTTGAAAATCTTGTATCAGAATAAAATTTTGCCTATAAGTGAAAGACTTACTGCATAGTATTTTATCTGAATACTAAATGCCAAGGAAAGATCACAGTAATGAAGGTTCTGCTTAACTGGGCAAACATGAAGCATATTCATTTCATGTGTTGTGTGTCCTGCAAGGCAAACTATTTAGAAAATTACTTTTCAAAGCTGAGGATTTTTTGTTGCTGTGAAAAAAGATACTAAAGGGGCACTTCTAATGTTAAGGAACGGCAGTGTTAATTGCAGGAAACAAGTGTCATGTTGGAACTGTATGTATGGCATTAACACAGCAGGAGAGAACTGCATTTTGTGTTTGACTCTTAGAAGAATTACATCTGTATATTAACTTGCCTGAGAACATGCCTGTAAAAGCTAATACTGACAATCAAATCAGAATTATCCATTTTAATTTAATTGATTGGTTGTAGTCAGACTTAAGTAGATCTATAAAGCATTACAATGCATCTTAATTTTTGGTGTGAGATGCAGTTGTGGGAGAGTTGACAAAAGATAGTTTTAAATCCTCAGAACAAGAACGGATTAAATTTGAGCTCAAAATTAGGCTGGAGACTTGTATCAGAAGAGACCCCTTAGTTAATGATAAATTCTTCATATGGTAAATTGTTTATATGTTAAAACACGGCGTTAACTTCTATGCCTTTCAGACATTTAAGTAAGCACCAGTTTTACTTTCCAAAGGAGGGTATCATAAAAGTACTTCAGTGCTGAACAAATGAAGACAATTTGCTCTTTGCTAATTTTGTAATTTGTCAGAGTGGGAAAGCCCATTTGCTGTATGAACATTTGAAAATTTAATGTATGCGGTAATCCCTGAAACTTGCAGGACTACAGTAATACAGCAAATGGAGACAGTTGGATAGTTATGTGTCTGAGCAGACTCGGTAATGAGAAAACTGCAATACAGGTTAGTGTGGTCTGCTCTGGTGGGAACTTCTTGCTGCAGTCTCTCAGCCTCTCCTCTCCCACTGAGAGTAGTGGGAGTAATGGCCAAAATCTGTGGTTACTGTTCAGGGATGAGAGTAAAAAGAAGAGGACTTGTGCTGTGGAAAAATTAGAAATTCTTTAATTTTTGATGTATTTTATACTAATTGGAGATGTTCACACATTGAAATTAAGATTATCTGTCAATTTGGTGTATCTTTATAATTATTCAGCAGTTGCTAAAGAAAGCTTGAAATTGCTTTCATTTTTTTTCTGTTGAATGACATTCTGTATCAATTTTATAAGTGCATCTTGTGTGAAACTCAATAAAATTCAATTTTGTAATATTTGTTTAAAAAAGGAAAAATACAGTGTCGAGATTTCTTTTTTAGTATTCAGAGTTGGTGATGTTGCAATGTATTTAATGTATTAAATTCTGATTTCTATGAAGTAAGGTTCTTGCAAATGTGAGACATGAATGTTCATAAGAACTGGGTTAACAATGGCTTTACTTCAAATTTCTTTCTGTAGCAGTTGGATTTTGCCACTTGTAGGAAGAAGGTATTGATGCCAAACTATCATTAATTTGGTTTTTAGAGGCACACATCATGTAAATGAAAAAATAATGTGTCTTAGGGGAGTTGTAATTTATGTAATCGGTTACTGCAATTGGACTACTTACACCTACACAGCAAAGCCACATGTAAATGCAGAATAAGCACAGGCAAATCCTTTCCTGAGCACATGGTGATAGCAGTGAAATGGTAACGACTGCACTCAGGTCTGAGTCCTGGCCCAGATCCTCCTGGGGCTGGGAGCCTTAGTTGCTTTGTTTTGACACTTGAATTGTGGTACACAGGTCTAAAGCAGCATAGCTGGGCTTTGGGTCATGGTTCGTCCATCTCTGCTTGCTGTGTAGGCATAACTTCATTGACCTGCGGGTCACAGTGGTGCAAAGGTGTGCTCGAGGCACTGCTTGTAGAGGGCATTGCAAACACAGCTCTTCCCCTTAAACTCTGCAAGTCTTGTTGGGGCCCAGCTGGGCATGAAACTTCATTGTTTCCTCTTGCTTCAAGCTCTCTGATTTTTCTCATGTTTTTGTTGTGTTTTATAGAGATTCCTTGGATATCTAGCAGTGTATCTTTAATGAAGGATCACAGCTGCTTCTCTGGCCCTGGGTGGTCCTCTCAGAACTGTAGTGTTGGCTGAAGGGAATGAACCACCAAAGAAAAAAAAGCCAGCAACACCAAATTTCTCATCTATAGATATAGCTGTTTATTTAGGTTTTCTTGAAAAGCTCCTGTCTTAACAGTGATATACATAGGAGCATCAGAGGTTAAGTAGTGAATATATGGAGTTCTTCAGCTAGTAATTCCCTCCAAAAGTAAAATCTAGGCAAGCAGTGATATTTCAGCTAAAGTCACAGTTGCCAAATTAATTCCAAATGCATACATTGAATACAGTGTATATTCATAATTAGTATTATTCATTATGGGAGTATTAAGGAACAACTGGTTTTGACAGGATTATTTTAATTAATCTTTTGAAGCTTTTCAGATGTTCATCAGCCAAGCAGAATTTCCCCTCAAGCAAAGTAGTTTTACAATGACAAGCATGCTGTTAATTTACTTGCCTCTTAATTTAGAGTTTGTTGAAACTTTTCAACCTTGTCTTGTTTTTGGTTTTTTGTGGTGCAAAATTTTCTGCATTCTAAGCATTTGTTTAGAAGTTTGTTTCTATGAGTCAGCGTGGCTGATGAGGTCACTGTTGTTTAAGTCAGTATTTGCCCAGTTGTGGCTGCTGTGCCAGCTCAGCTGTTGGGCTACAGTTGTGAATCTATTTGGTGGTGGTAAGCAAGGATGAATGCAACTTAATTATAGCACAAATGCAATCAAACTCTGAAACCCCTGAAACACTGCAGCATTTTGGCTTACAAACTGTGCTACTTCATTGTGAGTAAACTAGCAGTTGTAGCAACTCTGTTAGTCTTGGGTAAACATAGCTTCAGAAAGCTCTTCACAAGTGCTAAACAAAGTTTGCTCTTAAAGCTTCTTCAGAGTAAGGGCTCGCTCTTAGAAATTTGGACAGTCTTAATTTTGCTGACTGCAGGGAAGCAAATAGCTTTGTGCAAGTACTGAACAGCTGGCAGAGGGGGCTGCAATGGGACCACCTTTATCTCAAGGGTGTTTTTCTGTGGTATGAGATGTTTAGACTCTGAAGGCTGTCAGAAGACACCTGGTGTATCGTTTCTGTACGTCTTGTTCTCTAGAACCATAGTAACTTTCATTGACCATACCTGCCAAGCCTGAGCCTAGTTAGTTTTTTTTAGGACTTGAGTATACTCTGATTTAGAAAACCATGTTGGCAGTGGAGAAGTTGTAAGAAGGGTCATAAATATGTAACACAGAAGAACACTCTTTAATAAGATCACAGCTCTAATAACAGAAAACCCCAAAATTACAATAGGTTTTTAAAATAGCTTTTTCAGTTTCAGACCAAAACACTATTCTCATCCATGTGATGAAATAAACTCAGATTTCCAAATGTGCCCTTGTAATTATGTTGCCCACCTGTACCTCACAGCTGCTGCTTTAGGCTGTGTAGACTCTCTTTTTCCATTCATCACTCCTGTCTAGGAGAGTGATTCCATCTAGCAGAGCCGAGGCTTCACTCTCAGTTGGAAGCAGTTCTGTCTGACAGCTGAACTGCAGAAGTGTTGAGCATCAGGGAGAGAGGGAGAGAGGCTGATTCATTTTGAGTACAAAGATATGGGTTGCAGCAGCACTCCCTTGGGTTCTAATTTCTTTAGGCTGACTTGTAGTTCTATTGGAAACTTTGCTAAAGAAATCATTTATTGCATAGGCAAACACATTATGTATATTATATTTCATTTAGTGCTTTCACATTTTTATATCAGAAATTACTTAGTTTGGTGGTATGAGAGCTATATTACAAGGTAAGTGTATGTTTAATAGAGCAATTTTTGGTGTTCAAGGAAAAGTGTAGGATTTCTGCTGGTTGTTCTTCCCATACATGCTCAGTTTGTTGACTACTTTCAGAAGGAGTATGTTCCTGTGATGCCCAGTCCCGACAGATAAATATTTATACATTTTTATCACAGAATCATTGAATGATTTAGGTTCGAAGGGACCTTAAAGATCCTCTAGTTCCAACCCCTCTGCCATGGACAGGGACACCTTTCGCTAGACCGGGTTACTCAGAGCCTTGGACACTTGCAGGGACGGGGCATCCATAACTTCTCTGGGCAGCGTGTTCCAGTGCCTCACCACCTTTGCAGTAAAGAATTTCTTCCTAATATCTAGTCTAAACCTGCCCCGTTTCCAGTTCGAAGCCATTCCTTCTTGTCCTGTCACTACATGCCCTTGTGAAATGTTTCTCTCCATCTTTCTTGTAGGCTCCCTACCTGCTGCTCCTGAAAATAGATTAAGTATCAAGGTAGCTCAGGAATCCCTTGTTTGATGCTGACAGTTTAAAATAATTGGAAATGTGCAGTCAGGAAGTGATGCCTCCAATGTACTGAAAAGTGTGGCAATGAAACTTAAAATCCAGCATTGAACAGCACATTCTTAGGACTGATACACCAAACTAATACCGTAAGGTGTGTGAGTTGATGCCAGCAAGTACAGTCCTGGTGACAGGACTGACTGCCAGAACAAAATTTTCCTGCAGATTTGATTTGAACTTAACACTCATTAAAGGCAGCAATATAGCCATCAGCCACCTTCTTTCTATAGCCAAGGCAGCAGAAGCTGTGCTAAACTGGTTTCTTCTAACAATTCCTGAGGTATGTGTCTCTAACCTGGAAGCTGTGGGACCTTGTTCTCAGGTCACTTGATGCTTTTGTGCCCTTTGGACTCTTGCAAGGCAGAGCTGCAATGAAAATGAACCTTGTGTTGAAGCTCAGCAGTAGCCACTGATGTGAGACAACAAGCAAGAACACATCTATTAGGCTATCTAAACATTCGAGTTGTCTTTAGTCACTTAAAATTACTTTGACACTGTGGGAGAGCAAATTCTGCCTCCATCTGAGGTAATGCTTTGTGGTGCTTGTTCTGCTATTCAGGGGCTGACCACAATCTATTTGGCCTCCATGCAGGCAGGGATAAATTTTTCAGCCAGTTTTTGTGCTAGACCCTGATTTCTTAAAAGCAAGGACTAAAGCCCCAGTGTGTATTTAATCAGCAATTCTTTTCAGTAGATGTTCTGCTAGTGGCATCAGAGTAATTTTGTGGAATTGATTTACCTGCTTTATATATCTTATATACAAAATGGCAGATTGCATGAGGTAAGTTTCAGCTTTTCATCTGAATACATATGCCATTTCTTTTATTGCTGTTTATTTAATTGATTTGACAAGTCTAGTTTCTAAAACATTAAAATTCCTGTAGGCTGTTTTCAGTAATGTAGATTTTTGTCCCAAAAGGCCTGAGAGCAGTAGGTGTGCTAAGCTCTTGATACACCAACCAAGCTGCAAACCCTAATAAATAAAAATGCAAGCTCCATAGTTTCCCAAAGGCACAGTAAGGAGCAAAAAAATCTCTGGTTTAGCTCTGCTGTCCATGAGAACACAAAGAGCACAGTGAGTGAGAGACTAATACACTGTATACTCAGTTTGCAGGTCTTAGTTTACCTATAAATTCTTCTTACAGTTGAAACATGAAAGAAATGAGCTAGATCTTAAATCTTGTCTCCTTGCTGTCATTTTGGATATGTCAAATTTTCATTGATTATTCTAGTGTTCATCCAGGCCATAATCAGAAGCTTGGGGGGGGGGGAGGGCAGTTAAGACAAAAAACTGAATAAATCTTGTCTGTAGAAGACAATTTTCTCAGTGGAATTCAACTTGAGAAGGGCTCTTGGAGTATTAAAAAATGTTGGTTGTCTTACAGTAATTACCTTTTCACAAAAACAATTGCTGGCTTGGGTTCGTTTCATATTCCAGGTAGCTGTCAGCAGCCTTTGGTGAATAGTGAGATAGGTATCAAGTTATCAGCATTATGATTTCACCACTGAGTAACATGAGGATGAGGACAACTGGTAACCCTCAAACACAATGCTGCAACAGCCAAAAACCAGCGCACACCAAATAACAAAAACCTGTGGCCTAAAAGCCTCATGACACCTGTTAATTCTGTTTAGCATATTATGGAGCATTTTAAAGTCTTTCCTAGTGTCTTGAAGATAAATCGTTCAGGATAATGTTTTTCACAGAAAAATTAATCAGGCATTTTCTTTTGCCCACTGTGTGTAATGCTCGTTGGGCTGGGGCTTCTAAAGCCTATGTCATTTATATGGTTGCTAGTGATCTACAGAGAATATACATGCAATTTTATTTATTAAAACAAAAAAAAAAGAGGAAGGAAGGAGCTGATAAATAATGGCGAGGGAGGAGGGAATGGAATTTTTGAAAATAGCCTCTGCAAGTTTAGAATTTCGTCTGTAAAGTGTAACACTAGGAGGAATATGCATTTGAGTGTACTTTTCCAGAGATGCATTTTTGTGTGTTTATGTAGAAGGGGCAAATTATGGTAAAGTCTCTTTAATTCTTCCATGCTCCTAAGCTCTGCCATTTGGTCACTTTGCCTGTCAGCCTAACCCCTTCAAACCAGCTGAAGGGGCTCTGGATGGAATTCAGCTCCAGCACTTGGTGCTTTGGTTCTCCGAGCTGGATACCAGATCTTTGAAATGTGTAGTTGCCTCTGCAAAGGAAAGTGCTCAGGACCTGCAGGAGGTCTTCCTTTGAGCAGCACTTTTTCTGATACCAGACAAGAGGCCCTTGTAGAGCAAGATGTGAATATGTAGATGAAAACAAGCCTCTTGACTCACTGACATGGGAGGAGGGGGAAAGGGGCTGGCCTTGGGCACTTTATAAAAGCAGATAATTTCTCTCCTTTGTTGCACTGCTCAGGAATTTGGCCAGGTATGGTTTCCCTCTGCTGATGGGTGCCAAGGTGATGCTGTGGCCTGATGTGAATGCTGACAGGCTCTCCTGAATGTAGATTGAACATAGAGAACAGAGCAGAAAATTGAGGCCTTTGTCAAAGTCCCCTTTGTAACCATAAATAATGTGCCTTTGTGTCACGGCACAGAAGTTTCCTACTTGACCTGCATCAGGAGAGAATCAGTGCGTCTCAAAGCTGACAGCCGAGCTCTCGGCAGAGGGGAGGGGTGGTGCTGTGGTGGTGATGATGATGGTGTGATTTGACTGGCACAGGAAGAAGGCAGATGGGCTTTGTTCCACTTGCCCCATGTAAAATGGGGTGGGTTTGTGTGTGAGCGTGTAACAACCTGGCATACACCGTAGGGAAATGGGAGTGCAAACATCTGAGCTTCAGCTAGTGCCTTGTAGAAGGCAAAGGAGGCATTAGAGTTATCCTACAAGTACAGCATTTCCAGCCCTTCCACACTGCACCTGTCAAAGCTACTTGCCTTATTAGGCCATGCATGCACACAGCAGTCACAGCTTGTAAAGAATCTGGGAAGACAGTCCAGTACACTAGGCTAGAGCAGCTAGGGTGTTCTGGGAGGCCAGTGTCAAAATTTGGATCTTTCTGGTTCTATTCTGCTCTCATTCCCTTCCTTGTTCCTCTGTGTTGGTGCTCCAGCGCAGGTGGCTGAGTTCCCTGACACAAGAGCGGTGTGAGCAGCTTGGTGCCAGGCATGAGGTTTGTCCTCTGCGCTGTTCAGCTGGTGTCTGCCTGTTTTGTCCCAGTACTCACAACTGCACTCACTTCTTGTTTACTTTTTAAGAAAATCTTGTTAATCAAGCTTGTTTCCCAGTATCAGAAGCTGGATAGAGTTGCTTATTTTAGCTCAGGTCCTGCCCAGTGCAGCATCCAATTCATGTACCTCCTGATAGGTATTTGCTTAACATCCTTCTCAATCTCAAAGGACAGAGATTCCACAACCTTCTTGAACAGTAAATATGTACACTGCAAGTGCTGTTATTACCTTCCTACTGTCTTCTTTTCTTACTGAAATTTAACCCTCCCTACTTTTTGTCCATCTTGGGCATGGAGAATAGATATTGCCTCTCCCCTTCTTCTTCTCTTACATCCTTGGCAGCTGAGACTGCTTCGTGTTTCCCTTCAGGCTCCTTTGCTAAACCACCCCAAGGAGTTCATCTTTTGTTTGTGCAGAGAGCATATCCCATGCTCGTCCTGAGCACAGAACTCCAGCTGATGCCTTCCAACCCAGCTGAGCTGAGCCTGAGGATTACATCAGCCAGCTTTTAGCTACCATATCCTGATATGGAATTTAGTTCTTAAAAACAGGATGCCACTTCTGACCCAGGAGAGTTTGAATGTGCTGCAGGATCTGTATACTTCCAATGGAACTGCCAGATTATTCCCAAGCCTGCACTGGTGTGCAAGTGTAGTGCTGCCAAAATGTAAAATCCTGTCTTAGAGCTGCTTTAGTTCAATTTTTTTATCATCTGTTTCTGTGGTTAGTCAAGTTTATTTTGAACTCCTCCTGTGTAGTGTATGCACATCCTGCCTTTTACCTTTACTCCTGGCGCCAGACCAATACTGGTGATTAAAAACATTGAATAGCAATGGAGCATGAAGAGACCCCTGCAGAAACTGCTCCATGATGATGAACTAGTGATAAATATTCCAAGCAGGATTTCCCAAAAAGCTTTATCAGGTGTTCCAAGCAATTTTAATCTGTACTAATTTGAAAATATCATGTGAAAGAGTATCAAAAACTTCCTGAAACTCAACATCTGTGATTATCTGCTGCTTCTCACCTTATGGTGTATTACATTGTTGAAGGGAAATGCACTGGTTTGAAATGATCTGATGAATTTATGCTGGCTTTCATTCATCATCATGTTACTCTTCAAGTGCTAAGAAGAGCAAAACCCAAATCTGACTACATGCCCAGAAAAATTCTGGAAGACTGCAGTTGGTTTGATCTATCATTTCCTTTTTCCACAGATTGATCTTTTAAATCACAAGAAATCTGCTAAGGACTTTGTTAGCCACTTTTTGGAGTTTTTTGTTTTGGTGCCAAGAATAAGACCTAAGCAGAGTGAAAAATCTCACATCCTCCATACTGACGTGGCAACATCCATATGAGTCCCCATGAAACTGCTGGTGCTATATTTTGTAGGGAGAATGGTGGGTTTGTACTGCGGTGTTTTGTCCCAGTGTGGCATTCCCACAAAGAAGGGTGATATGAATCTAGGAAGAAGCTCTCCTAATATGCTGTGCAAAGCTCTATTAATGTGCCTTTGAGTACCTTTAGGGATAAAAGGAGAAAAGTGCTAAGCTATCGCCAGAACTGATGTTTATCAAGGGCTCTTAAGGAGGAAGAGAGAATAAAAGGAGACAAACCACTGAAGTGTTTTGTGATATTCTAAGTGTCCAGTGATGAGAAGCAAGAAAGTAAAGCCTTGTCAAGGTGAGCCACCGTGACCCTCAAACACAGGGTAAGGGCTGTGACTCTTCCCCTGTCGCTGTCTTTTGCTGCCTCAGGGAGACACAGTGGCATGCAGCTCAGGCAGAGCTCACGCATCTAAAATTCCATGGAGGGACATCCCCTCCTGTCCTTCCTTTGGATTTGTAATAAATATCTGGGTTTTTTCTGGTCTTTAGACTTTAGTTGAGATTGAACTATTACTGCTTGCTAATGGGCTCCTGTTACTCTTTTCCTCACAAATCTTACTTCAGGCCTCCCCATCCTGGAAGTTTGGCAGGCAACAAGGCTTCCCTTGTCAAGAGGATTCCCATCTTCCTCAACAACTCGTGCAATGTCAACCCATGGCTGAGGATGACAAAGCCATCTTGGAAACATCATCTGCGTGCTTCTTTTCAGGAAGCATTTGGCTCCACCTGATCCTTGAGTAGGATTAGGATTTACAGGTCTAGAGCAACACTACCTGTTGTGATGTTCTCCTGTTCAAGCCTTTCTAAGTACCTTAGTTGAGCAGTCAAGGTCCTTTGGTATGTGTGACTCCTGGCTGTCTTTGTGCCTCTCTGGTGCCTTTGAGGCTTGGGTGCTGACAGAGACCCCACTTCCTGGGCAGGAGCCCTTCTGTCAAGCCCAGATGAAATTTCACCAGTCCCTGCTGCTTTTCCCTTGCAGTGATGACTGTCATTTTTTTTTTTCAGTGAGACATTTGTTCTTTTCTACATCAAAGAGTGAATCCTTACTTACTGACAGGATACTGGGCAGCATAATAAACCATCTTTAATCTGGTGCTACCTGCTAAGAGCGGAAACAGAGGAAGCCTGCAATATGTTCATTTCCTTTCTCCTTAGCCTAGCAGATAGAGTGAGCAATAAATCACTTTCTTCCTAACTATATTTTTAGTGGAAGACTGTTATCTTACCTCTTCTTGATCATCTCTTTTCCTAGACTAAAGTAGTTTAAGGTTCTTTCCTCTATACTTTCCATAGTTTGTCTGCATCTTTGAAGTATCGGTCCTGAGACTGGAGGCCACCCTCCTGTCAAGGCTTCACAAAAACTTTCTGTTAGAACAAAACCAACAGAATAATTATTTCCTTTCCACGTTATGCTCCTATTAAAGTATCTTATAGTTGATACAGCAAATCTATAATTAACTTGTCTCTGTCACCATAAGGTTTGGACGTCATGTAGCAGCAGGGCCAAACTGCACCAAGCCTGGGCTAGACTTTACAACGATTGAGATGCTAATTAATTTTATTTATGCACCTGAATACTTCTATGAAACTGATCTTTTGCATATTCTGTTGAGATTGGCACTTCTCCTTATTAAGGTGTAATAGCCATAAATATGGATTAACAGTTTCACTCTGGGCCCCTGATGCCTTGATTACAGATAATCAAAAGTCATTTTCTTTCAAGAACCTGGAGCACACAAATTAAGGTGCAATATCAGCTCCACTTACAATGTCACTATCTTGACACAAAATCCTCAATGTAGTGCTATGAGGGGGAGATGAAAGGTGCAAGCTTTGCCCAATTTCCTTTGCACTTCAATAATCTTTACACTTACAGTGAGGTGTCAAAGATTTGGATGTTATATTTTTGGACAAGAATTGAAATAACTTCATGCCTGAAGTATTTTAAGTCCCTGAGCCTGTATTCTCAGTGCAATACCAGCAGACCACAAAGGATAAGAGATATACTTCACCCTGAGAGGTTTTCTGTGCAATGAATGTATTTCTATACAGCACTAATTTGGTGTAAAGACCACAATCTTGTCTATAACATCTAATGAAAAAAAAAACAAACCCTAAAATCAAATACTTGTTAAAAAAACCTCCACCAGACCAAACAAACCAATCCAAAACAAACAAGCAAGGAAATAAAAATGAACAACAAAAATGCAAAACAAAACCTCAGGAAACCCCACAAAACCCACCCCACGCTATTGCTATCAGGTGAATTATAGCAATTTCCAGGGCATTGCAATTTACAAACATCTTTGAAATTATGTGGGGCAGCTTCTTAGTTCTAGCTGACTTTTTCTAATTAAAACAAATTCAATTAGTAATTGCTAGGTTGTAAGTTGAAACCACGACTATAGTTTGCCCTTCAATGCAGTAACATTTAAAGACACCTTCAAGCTGAAATAATTAATTAGGAAATACACTATAGATCCCCATAGGGAAGTCCCATAGCAAACAACTAGTACTGCTTAAAAGCTTGTGTCTGCTTGAAAGTGATATACTTATGAAAAGGTATACCCCAAATGCTATAATAGCTTTCATCTAAGCCACAATCCTTTCTGCTTTTTGAAATCTGCAATAAATCCCTGTGCAAATACAATATCATGCTTTCATATTTCAGGCAATAATCTCAAAACCAACAATTCTCAATTAAGCTTCACAGCACCACGTTCTTCCACAATGGGACATAAAAGACTATTTCTGCTTAAGAAATTCATGAAATGAAGAACAGGCAATCTAGCTCATTGACCCAAAATCTGTCTCAGAGTAAGGAACAGGGCCAGAAGGATCTATAGCGCTGGTCCATCCTAAAGAACTGCACTCCCCTGAAGCAAAGGAAACTCTTTGATTTACTGTCATTGTGTTTGGCTTCATCAAGGGAATGTGCAAGGGGATTTCAAGCCCGGGCTTCAGGACTACCTGTTCTCCGTGGATAAAATTCTGAGCAGGTTCACCCTGTCTGAAGCACCATGATTGAGACACACCATGAGATTTGAAAGGGAAAAAAAGGTTTGGATAACACTTTCTTTTTTTGGACCTCCAGGACAACTTGTTTATAAGTAGTAATTTTTTTGGAAGCTTTGGTCTGTAACCCTAAGAACTGCAATCTTTTTCTCTAAAATAAATACATAAATTGCAGATTGTTGTATGATCAGAAGACCCCAGGAGTTCCAGCCTTAGGAAATACGGCAAATGCGAGTGTTGTGAGACTGGCAGGACTGCAGTGCAAAAATGAGGCTTGCCACCTTAACTGAACGTTTTCTCACACGGTGAAATGCTCCTCCACTGCAGAGAACCCACAGAAGAATTTTCGCATCATATTACCATATAATTATCTGAGCTTATTAAGAGCAATCATAGTAAGAACCGAACAACTCCTAATTCCCATCTCTGTCATGAGCACACTAGTGAGCTGCCTCGGCTCTGTGCAGCTTCATTTCAAGGCAGCAATTAGAGCAGACCCATTTATGAACAGGGTTAGCTGAGATACGGCTTGCAGAACAGTTTACTTCGACTGAACAGTTGTCACAAGTTGTTGAGTTTTACAGTCACGTGCAGCTCTCTAGAGCTAATAATAATCTGATAACACAGTGAACACTTTTTCTCTTTAATGCATATCTGAAAACTATGAAATCTAAGTTTAAAGACTATGTCTTCCTCTGCCCTGATCTTACGTGTCTTTGAATGGTACAATTAGGGATGAGAAGGCAGTGTACTGTTGGACCAAATTTAGTATGGCAATATTAAAACTATTGTACTGCTTTGGTGTGGTAAAGTATATATTAATCATATCTAGCAGTTGAAGTTCTGAGTGTGGCAGCCATGCTCTACTGCAGCTCCTGAGTTCACCTGGTAGAAATGTCATTGGCTGTAGTAGAAAGCTAACAGTAGAATTCAGGTTGGGTAACTACTGAAAAAGCATCTTTTCCTCTCTTTTCATTTCATTTGAGCAATATTCTCTAAAACACATCAATCTGTATGCCTGTGCACAGTCCTGACCTAGAAATTGTTCTTTACAAGGGAATGAAATTCAGCTCTGATCACGTGCTTGGGGATGTGCTCTGAATGCATTTCCCTCACTCGCAGGAGCATTTGTTATCTGGTAACTACAACTGTACTGAGTCAGGGCCAACCACTGTGCTACAGATGTTGGGGGAGCTGCAAACGTATGTTGGGAAGGCCATTGCTGTGTGGACACTTGAGGACAGTAACTGATGACCTGCAAACTTGGCTTAAGTCAGTACCATTTGCTCTAGCAGCATTCGCCTGCAGAAGTTGAATGGGAGCATGAAGATAAAACAGCACAGCAATGTCTCTTGTGCTCAACCAAGCAGTTTTCATCTGCTCATTACTCTTTTAAAAAATACATTGAAATTACCTAACTCAGGTAGTTTAGGTTGGCATTTTGACAGACCAAGTCTCTTCAACAAACTCTTTGAGTAAGTTGCAGTTTAAATTTATTTGTTTTCAAGACAATTCACAAAATGTAAATCAAACACTTCTATATAATGCATCTCTATGGTTCTAACTTATAGAACTTATCAAAGATTTAGTAACACTGCTTGAAACAAATGGTGTTTCTCAAATATTCCTAAATGCAAACACACTAGATGTTCCATTAATTTAAGAGGGATATGTTAGCAGTATCTTATTAGGAGGCTTTCTTAAGAGAGTCTGAAAACAGAGTAACACTCATCTTCATTGTCTTGTTCAAGATAATGCAAGGACAAGCCATAAAGCAGCACAGATCATTGTCCAAATTTCATTTGTAATTCAGAGAATTTTTTAACATGTTCATAGATTTCACTCTGGATTGTTGTGCAACTGAACCAAGACAGTGGAAGACCAGAAAGGTCTTTCAGACTGTTTTAACTGCAGGAAGAAACAATAAAGATCCATCTTTAACGTGATGCTGCTTGTTGGCAAAGACTCTGGTGTTTAGCCAAGCCTGAGAAAAAACAAACAGGATGGTGTTTCCTTTCTAACATCTGATCAACCTTACAGCCAGTACCCAGAGCCACATCTTTGTAGACTTTCTTTTAGGGTCCTGCTGTTCGTGCTTTTGCAGCTGTAGCCACTGCAGTCCCCACTGGCCTCCTCTGAGTTCTGGTTCTCCTTCTACTTCTCTTGTGCTCATACCTACGCCTACTTGAGCAATACCCAAGTGAGCTTTGTGGCTTAGCCTTGCCCTCAGTAAGATTCTTAGCGAGTTTCCTCTTTAAATAGATACCATATCTGAAAACACATTCACTTTACTACAGCAGTTCTCTTCCCTTGCTGGATATGGTTTCATTGGGGTAAATTGGGGTAATGGATGGAAAGAGATGAGTTTGAATTAGAGTGCCAAGGCTTGTCATGGGGCTTTACATACACTTTTCTTCCTAAACTGTGACCTTAATTTTAACATCCAGCCACTCATCTCAGTGTGTTTATTTCCTGTTACAAGGTGTTTCTGTCACCTGAATAATCCCATTTAACCTAACAGTGCCTTGTTTAACCCAATGGTTCCCACTGTGGCTTTACAGAAGAACCAACCATAGCAGTTCAATTGTCATCAGAGAAAAGGACAGCGTCCAAGCATAATGAACAGCAGCTGCCTTTTCAAAGAAGACCCTGTTTCACTCACAATAGTAAAATAGATAAATGCAACTGTGAATTAATGTACAAACAGGGTCGACAAGAATTTCTCATTTCCAGTCACTTAGGACCACTTTTTCCAGAACATCTGACAGTGATCCTAATAATCTCTCCACCTTTGATCTTCCAAATTTTTTACTGCTTATGTATCTCTCACACATTTAATACAAGTTGTTTGTGCTCTTTTATGGCCAGCACATGTTGGAAACCTGAGCTCTGCAGGGAGACTCAGTCAGTGCTGCACAGGCTGTTGCAGTGTTTGAGTGGGGATGCTGGAGCTCTGCCAGAGGAGGTTGTTCTGGACCCATCCTTGTAGATTTGACTCTGTTTCCCAGACTATATAATATTCCTGATAGCTCTAATGATCATGGAAGACATTTGCACACACAAGCAAGAAGTAGTTCATATAATCCCCCACATAAATTTTCAACAATTGAGAGACTGAGCTGGATTTGATATCTGTGGAGTCCAGTGAGAAATTTTCCAGGTTTATGTGCTGCTCTATCCAGTAGTTGTTTGACATCCAACTCAGAAATACAAAACACCATTGCCACCAGAAATTCTTCTAATGAATATCTGAAAAATATTTCTAGTAGGATCACTATTTCCTCTGAGGTCTTTATTAAAATAAAATAAAATAAGGCAAGTTACTCAGAAAACAAAGAAAACTTCTTCCATGTTATTTTGACAAGAAGCCCATTCAGTTCTCAGTGTTTACGTATATATTCTGTCCTGAAAAGAAATTTACTCTTTGCATCTGGAATATATAATTTTCTGCGAGGTAACTTGTCTGTTTTCAAGCTACAGTTGGTGATTTCAGAATAACCCTGCACAGCCACAACTGTCTGAATGAGAGTCTTGGATTACTTCATGTAACAGGGACTGCAGCGCTGCACAAGCAAAGGCTGCACGAGCTCTGGCTGTCTCTTAGGTGCTTCACAAAGGTACAGGTGGAGCACTGGGCTGACAATTTTTGGATATCAGACACCTCTTCCTGTGGATCTTCTTTATGACAAGTGCTGGTGAATAAAGGGAGGCCCAACGTGCCAGTCTAACCATGCTGTTGATATCGCTTCATTCTTGCTTAGAGGTGTCTCTAGTTTTGCTTTGGCTGTTAGCATGAATAGGCTTGGAGTTCTGATCTCATTGTATGAAAAAACATTGTGTAGATCACAATTATGTAAAAAAAAATTTAATTTTTCTTTTTATTTTGAGAGCACGGAGGGGCTCTCCCCGATCAATGAGTTCCATAAGGGAGGCAATATTAACCATTTAGGGGTAATAGAGTGTTGTTGAGTGATGAGGGAATGGTATGATATAGACAATCACATTGAGAGAAAATATCACAAGTGCAAATAAAACTCAAATTTCTCCAATCAACCAAATTGCAGGTAGTGAGAAAGAAATGGCCATAGGGGATGAAATGCCAAATAGTTCAAATCCTTTTTTTTTTTTTTGTCATGGTGTAAGTATAACTGGGTGCACGCAGAAAATACTGACAGAATGCTCCAGATTGAACAAAAATATCTGTTTCTTTTCAATGAGAAATTAAAATAATTGGAGGGTTTTTTTGTATGACTTCAGGGTTCATGTTACTCCAAACCAGAGGAGGATCTCATCTTCTGTCTTTAAGCTGGCTGCCTGGATGGTGGATGTCATAAACAGTGAAAAACAAGATTATTGCAGCATGATCCAGCTGCCAGCTTGAGGATGGCCTTTTTGGGTTTTTTTCAGCTTCTTCCAAACAGGTAATAGGAGAGATTTCAGCATTGTCATTGTCTTGGGGAAGAAGTAGTTCTTCCTGCTCAGGAAGAAATCTTGAGCAATTGCATGAGTGACACTCGCTTTTTCTTTTTTTTTTTTTTTCTTTTAAGCAGTTATTTCTGTGTCTTTAAGCAGCTTTGCACTGTGGATCACATCTATTTTGAAAACCTAGAGACTAAGTTTTGTATGAATACCAGTTACAGAACCTGAATCCTTATCAGCAAGACTCAAATCCCATTAGTATTGCATTTTACATAAAATATTCAGAATGAATTATATGTATTTGTAGGGCAAAGGAGGTGTAAATCAGTAAATAGAAAAAAAATATGTAGGAAAGCATGGCCTGAAGTGTGTATCTGAGACTTGGGAAATTATGCATAATGAATAGGTAAGTGTGCTGTTGAATTTGGATAGTTTCTGTAGGTGGATGATGGAAATTGCACAGCACTGATGTGTAAATAATGCACAATCACTTAGTAACTCTGACCTGCTACTTATGAAACAGAGGAGAATGTGCCAGGAAGAGCCTGACTATAATGCTCCAATTAAGTCTCTAAGCCACATGAACACATACAGCTCCCAGCAGCCATTACAAAGGCACTATGACAATTTGGGAATTGTATTTTGATGATTCTTTCACCCCTCCTGCCCTCACTCATCACAAGGGGATTTTTGCAACTATATGGATGAGGGCTTCCATTGCAGGGAGTTCAAATACTGAACTTTTCAGTTGCTGGAGGGGAAATTCACATAAAATGTGTGTGCTCTTTGCGTGCTACTGAAAACAAGTACATACACAGTTTAATTTATTTATAAAATCTCAGAAATGGGCATGTGCTGCTGTAGATGAATCTAAAGGCTCAAACTAGGTGCTGTGGATTGAAATACTAATTAATGATTTTCTAAAGGCTGTATCTCATACTGCAATTCACCCCAGGACCAGGGAAAAAAGATACTCACAGCAAGAGACTGAGCATTGCCAGTGTTTGTATGCTACTGAAACTACACTCAAAAGCAGCACAAATTTACTCTGAGCCCTTGCTCTGCTTCCACATCCCTAAATGGCTCTTTGCAATAGGTCACAGTGTTTCTGTATTTGGGGCAAAACAGTTGTAAATACAGCAGGCAGTAGACAACTATTCTTTCTATATCCTGGTATTTTATCTACTGTCTCTCTGCTCTGCTAATTGCTGTGGGTTTGGCCATAGAAGGAGCCCCAAGAAACTCTGCCCAGCAGGAGCATGAAGAACTGAGTCTCCAAGAGGGGCCACACGCTGGGGTGATCTTCAGACCCTCACATAATGTTTTGCTAAGTAAAAGTAATCAGATGTTGTGAAATATGGAGAAAACAACTCTGTCCATATTTTTCCAATTACAGAGAACAAGAAAACCCCATTTGCCTTCTTTTTGATCTCCACAGATTAACAGGGAAGGAGGGGAGGAACTTATTTAAAGGCCTAGGTCTTCCTCCAGTTGACAGCACTGCTTTGGTCTTTATTTCAGCCTCCAGCCTCCGAGGCACCAGGACTCCTGTTGGCCTGGCAAGCTGCTCCCAAATAAAATAATGCTGTGGCTTTGGTAGCCTCCCATTAGGTTTTTTACTGCCTCACTGGTGAAGTGTCCCTTCCTTGCTATTTGTGGAGACAGCTTCAACAGCCTCTCTCTTACTGTGTGTTGAAAAGGCCAAAGGAAGATCTTTCTATAGTAGAGAACACAGAGCTTTGACCCTGTCTGACATGCTGTCTAAGAAAATTGATAAAGGAATTAAATCTTTCAGGAACCGTCTTTAATATATGTGAACTTTGTGTTTGAAGGTGATGTATATTCTGCTCTGAATATGGAAAACTAGCTTCTGTCCAGCGCATTCAGAATGGATAAACAAGTTGTCATGCATAATTTTAATGGTGAAAATAACTTTCCATGGGTGACAGAATGAGGATAAATGCATTTAATATGAAATGCCGGTTTATATATGGACGTATAAGCTGTATTTCTCATACACGATGGTGTAATTTCCAAAGCATTTTCCAGGTTTTTTAGCTCCAGTTCTGCTCAAAAGAGAATTCACCAGACCATGTGAAAACTCTCCTCCTCCTTAAGTGGCTTAATTCATGGACAAAACAGGCAGCTGCTGAAGGGAGAAGCCTGACAGGGACAGCAAAAACCCCACAAGAGGCAGCCACTGCCTCCTTTGCCTACAAGAAGGGGAATTGCTGCTGGTGGTGAGGGTTTTGGCTGTGTAGGGCAGGGCAGAGGCAGCTCTGCCCATTCTTCAGTGGGAGTTGTACTGGGGAAATGTTGACTGCGAGGAAACAGAAGTTCACCTCTGCCTGCTCCACCAAGAAGGCTTGCTGCAGTCTTGTCCCACGCTGCCCTATGTGAAGCTGAACCTCTGTGGAGGATGAGAGCCTGTGTTTCCAACACGACACTAATCTCAGCCGAGCTTCTGCGATGTGGTGGGGGGAGCAAATAAAAGCATGAAATGGTGGCTAGTAAATATTTGGAATCTTCTGCCCTGACATCAATGGCCATGATAGATGCACAGTGCCATGCTGAAGGAAGGGTTTTTCCTCAATCAAAAGATAACAAAAGGGAACAATTCTCAATGTTGATGCTGTAATTTCATTTCTAATGGGTATTCATTTCTAATGGGTATTCTACTATTTGAAGCAAAAGCTCAGCACTGCCAGAGGGCTCTTGCGTGGTTTTGACTTACATAAACAAGCATTCATATGTGATTCTTCCTTTGCAAGCTGATCCCATGGTGTATTTACCTAAGCCGTTCTCTTCTGGGGGTATCTTGGTGACACACTTTAAGCATAAGAATCACTAAACTAGATTTAGTCATGCATACTTGAGTCACAGTCTTGCATTACTTAATTTAGTACAGGCCATTAAATATTTTTACCTCTGTATTAGGGTCAGGACAGGAGAACTAATCAAGAGAGATTCACTGAGGCTTTATGTGTCATACAAAGTACTCAAGCTAATCTTCCACACCCAAACTTACTCCTCACCACATGTGACTGAAACAGAAATACACAGGGGTCACATATTTGATGTATATACACATGTATTTAAATGTGAGTTTGGTGAGACTGGTGTGTATGTGTGCAAGGGCAATATTAAACATTAAAACCATGTACATGCAAAAGCAAAGCCTTCCAAGGTGAGAGTAAGGATGTTCAAGGTGACAGAGGCACAGAATTCCCAGCCTGGTCTGACCTGAGGATGTTTTGTTGATACAGATACACACAGCATGGATGCACTGCAGTTGCACGAAACACTGCTTAGTTCAGCGTGGCTACCTTGGTTTAGGATTTGCTTGTTGGGGTTTCGAAGCACACAGTTTATTAATATATTAAGAGATAGTTACACTGGTGGAAACATCCTTGCTACACAGAGGCCTGAAGTAAACAGACACATTTGGCACAATCATTTTGGAAATCTTAATCTATTTAGCCTCTTTAGTATTCATCTTGTTAAACATGTACAGCACTAAATAAATTGGTGCTACTTAAATATTTATCAAATGTCTCCCTGCATGTTTAAAAAGCAAGCAGGCAGCCAGTCATAAACATCAACCGTTTTTTTTTAATCATCATTCCTCTGGGATCATCTGTATCTCTTCTTTGCCCCTCAAAGGCTCGGCATCACAGTCAACTCAGTGCCACAGAGCAGGGAGAAGCTGGGCAGGGTCTGACAGGATGCGTGGGAAAGATGCGGGAGCAGTGCTGAGAGTCCGGAACCTCCCTTGGGGCTGAGCCCCAAGGCCCTGGCACAGCACAGCATCCCTGGTGCTCTGCTCAGCCTCCTCGGTGGTTTCCCAGTGCTGTCTGTGGCGCTGAGCAAGCATTTCCGCACATTTTTATTCGGAACAAGTTTTGTTTACCCCCATGATCCCAAATCTCGCTGCGGCTTCAAGCTGTTGTTTTATCACAACCTTTTGCTGCAAATGAGCTATAAAAACCTGGTTTGCATCATTACCAGGAAGCTTAAAAGCAGAAAGGAAGAAAGTTAACTACTTTAATATGAATTACCAAATCATAGCAACAACCGTGAACACAATCTCGTCCCACCCCCTTTTTCACTGGCGACTGGTACATTTTAACAGTGCTGAAGTTTGTGCCATGTGCACGGAAGGAATTGCAATTAGAATTTGCTTCCAGCCACGTTTCACAGAGCACCAGTGCCAGCCAAGCACAAACATGCATCCAACTGCCAGGCTAGAAGAGGAAATTGAACCAAAAGGGTCCTGAGAAGAACACAGCACAGTACAGACCTGCATTCTGGAAGTCCCGTAGGTTCACTGGGCTCAGCAGTGTGAGTTTCAACTAGCACAAGTGAGGACAAGGCCAGATGCACAATCACTGACACTCTGCACTGCAATAGCATCCTCCCCTGGGGAGCCATGCACTTCACAAGCATCTTTGTTTCCTGTTTACAGACAAGAGAGGTTATAATAACTTTCTATCATATGTATTAAAAGTTGGAGACAAAACGATCCAAAAAAATCAAACCTCTTTGACTCCTAGTTTTGTGCTATTCCCACAAAACCCTGCTTAACCCTGCTCCATGTGCAATCGGGAAAACTGATGGCATGTCACTCTTTTCATTGTACACAACAGGATGGTTACTATCAATGGTTCAGTGACAATATCTAAAGTCATTTCAAGTGGGGGGTTTGAGGGACCCAGTTCTGTGCCTTCCAATACTTTTCTCAATGATACAGATAAATGAGTGGAGGGTGTCCTTATAAAATATGCAACTGATGCCAATTTGAAAGACACAGCAAGCATTTTGGAGGCAGAATTATTCAAAAGATTCTTTACAAACTAAAAAAGTTCTAAATCAAATATATGAAATCAAAGAAAGCAAAGCGAAAAGGAGGAAAAAAAAAAATCAAACATGCACACTGAAAACCCCCAACCCTGGAAATACTTGCCTGAACAGAAGTTCTGCATAAGACATTCTGGATATTGCAAGGACCAATACACACACTGGGTATGCACCTACCAAGAAAGCAGATTCATCAGTGGATGAAGAAGATGCTCTTTATGGTGTGGGATGTTGTTTTTTTCCTTGGGCAAGGAGCTCTCAGCTGGAGTAGCATGTTTTACACAAGGGAACTATATGTTTTAAAGGACACACGCAAATTTGAGAGAGGTCACAAGACAGAAATGACAACGACTCTTAGAATAGCTTTGAAGAACTGGGCTTGAATCCAGAAAATAGAAGACCGGGGAAAGACCACGGTAACATGTTCCAGTGCATGTTTCAGTATTTCAAACACTGTTACAGAAACAACAATCAATTATTCCCCATGTCCAATAGGGAAGGATGAGCAGAAATTAACGTAATTTTTAGCAAAGAATATTTAGGTTAAATATTAGGAATATTTCTCACTATGAGCATAATTAAGTGGTGGACCAGACTGCCAGAGGCACAGAGTCTGAGGCACTGCCTTCACGGGAGGTGCTGGAGGGCAGGTTGGGCAAGTGCTTCAGGATATTCTGGGAAGTCTTTTCAGCTGGGAGGGGGAGCTAGGGACCTTTCCTACTCTGTTACTATACCTGTGTGGTATTTCTGCAGTTGTGAGATCCAGTGCCCAAATGAAATATAATATTCTTGATGCTACTACCTGTCTTAATATTCATCTGATCTTTGTAGCAGCTTCTGGAACAAAAGAGAGAGGTTAAAAGTTTGCTCCAACTGATTAAAACACTCAATTGATAAGACTGAATAAAAGTCCTCCAGAGAAATTTTTTTTGGTCACAAATAAGTTCAAAATGACTTCATACTATGATCAAAGCATTGCTAAATCTGTGCTAAACCTCTTCCTGCCCACCAGGAAGAACTGACATTCTGCAGATTTGAAATACAGCAACTGAGGCAGCCTGGATACAAAGGTTAACCTAGACAGATTAATATGAGCTTGTATAAAGCTCTTAATGCTATTCCAAATGCTAATAGTGACTGACATTATAGGGTTTCCTGGAACTGATTTAGAAAGATGAGAAGTGTTTGCAATAAAAAGTCTGTTTATCTAATAAGAAGACCAAAAATTCCTTAACTACCCAGCAATTTAACCAATTATGATCTCACCGAACAGAAAAATAATTTCTAAACATGGCATACATGTCTGATTTCCCAAGACACTGTATTGTACTGTACCATACAGTGCTCTTCAAACAGGGCTCCAAAGGCACTGCCAAAATTCATGTTGACAGAAAGCTGTGAAAAAAGGCAAGGTTTATTATAACTGTTTTGCCAGTCAGTGAAGTGAACTGCAGCAAGAACAGTGTTTTTTTCGAGGTGAGAAAGAGGGGGACAGACAGATTCATAGTGAGGTGTTTTAGTTTCCCATATCCACCCCCGTGTCTCTTCTTCCAAGCCTTGGGATGCACAGCACCAAATGATCCTCAATGCTCTTCAGCACACAGGTGCTCTCCAGGGACACTTTTGAAGCTTTTCAGCCATGCACATTTCTCCTTTTTATTTCAGACAAACACATGCTTGCTTTTTTTTTTTTTTTTTGGAAATAACAAATGTGAGACTATTGTTAATCTGGCAAAGGCATAACGGGAATTTTGAGAACCTCAGGGAGCTGAGCCATTTCACTGAAAGTAATCTTAGCTCACAAATAGAACAGCAGTCCCTGGTAGTACTGCAAATCCCGTTTCAGCAGCAAAATATCTTAGAAGACTTTTTTGCACTCTCTAACATCAGTGAGAAAATGTACACTTAAAATCTTTAAGTGCTTCTGCCAATAAGTTTGGACCAGCTGATCCTTGAGGTTTCTTCCAACCTGGTATTCTATGATTCTGTGATTTAAGCATACAATTATAAAATACCATCTTCCCTCCTCCATCGCAGAAGAACTGCAAAGTTAAAAAAGAAATTTGGCTTCTCAGGCAAAATCAAAAGACAAAATATTTAATTTACTGTCTAAGCAAAGCAACTATAGAAATTAAATAACAAAAGTTTATAGTAGATAACTAACTTGGATCGGAAATTCAACTGGAAGGGTTTTTCAAATATATGTGGTATGCTGTGTCACTAAGTACAAACTAATAATATCTGATGTATACCAGAATTCAGGCTGGGCTGCCAGCTACACACACATATATCTCCGCTTGTTGAGTTCGGTGTCAGCTGCATTCCCATCCCAGGCATATTTCCTAGTCTTTCGGGGAATTTCCACATATTTCACATAGGCAGGGAATATTTTTCATGTGATCTCTCTGCTCTTTCTTTGGCAACTCTTGGGTGGAATTACTATGCACACTTTTTTATAATGTTTTGCTGGGTTTTGCTCTGTGTATTGAGATACTCTGAAAGCTACTTAAATCCAATTACAAAACCACCGCAATGTGCGTGTTTCGTAATATGAAACAGCTGCTAAGGAAAGCTCAAAATACATCTGATGTGCACTTTTTAATTATATGCCTTCACTGTACCAACTCTCAGCTCATACAGAATATATGAACTAATACATTTTACTGCAGTGAATTATGGATTACTCTTTATAGGATGATTGCTTCTACAACTGCAGCACAAATTGGGAATTTATTTGTTTTCCTTACTACAAATAACAGAGGGTAACAACTGTAAATCTGCAAAAGCAAATATTCAAGCCTGTACAGAAGCAAATCCTAGGATGAGTAAGGTACAACAGAAACAGAGAACGGTAACCTGGAGAGAGCTTTACCAAACTATGGTGAAAATGACTATCATTTGGACTTTTAAAGTTAAACACAACAAAACAACACAAAGTCCTTATATTTCTGGGAATAGTCTGTCTGGCAGATAACTGCTCCTGATTGTCTTGTAAGGTCTTTCTGTAACTGCCTCATCAAATGGGCAGCATGAAATGCAGAGGAGTCTAATGAAGTGTCCATTTAGTGAGAGGAGTGGGAACAGGAGTGTGCAATCTAAGCTCTAAGCTATTAGACTTCAGCTCTTCAAATGTCTGTAATTCAATGTTCAGAGAATTAAAGAGCAGAAAGACTGCCACAATATGAATGAGGCTCAGATTTATAGATAAAGCATTAGAATAATAAACAATGGCTTGCAGATTTGTCAAAAGGCCTTTTCTACCTTAGCAGCTGTGTACGATTTGCAGGCTTTATATGCTGAAGATAATACTACTGTTTTCTAGTTTGAACTGGCACCAAAGTCGCAGTCTGCTATCTGTCATGTCCACTTTGGACCACTGTCTCTTCCAAGTGCAAACCCTCTTTTTCTGCACTGTGTAGGTTGTACCAGACTTGATGTCACGAAAATCCAACAGCATTCAGTCACAGGCATATTTCAACCAAGTGACCAGACAATACCAGTGCTGGCAGGTTTTAAAACTTGTTTTATTATTTAACATATTTCTTTCTGATACCTAGTTCAGGGAAAAAAAAAAAGAAATAAATAATAAAAAAACCCAACCATTGAGGTTCTACCCAGCAAGATTCTCTTCATAAATAGTGCTACGCCATCATAACACCTTCAGTTTGTCAAAGCAAAAGACTAAAATAACCTCATAAAGGTCCAATGACACCAAACAGTGTTGGGCCAAGATGTAGAGGTTAGACCTGAAGACCAGTATCATCACTGAATGGTACCAAACCTAATTCTTTGGTATTGCTTGGTACTATGGAGCCACTGCACTTGTCATCACTATTACAAGGCTGTTCAAAAGAGCGGAAAAGAAACTGGGAAATGAAACTAGGCAGCTCAGGTGAAAGCAAAAATTTTAGTCTTTTGTTAAAGACAGAAGATGGCCTTTCTTACTGTTCACAGTACAACCAAAGTCTCTTTCCGGGAGTCTGCCATATCTGCTGAGCTTAATATTGAAACTAGTATGTGAGTCTTCATAGCTTTATGTGTGCATATAATCACATGTAAGGCAATCAGAACGGTCCTCTCTGGATTAAAGGAAAAAGATTATGAATCAAGGAGCTTTTCAAACAACCAACTTGACCATTCATTTCTTCACTGGATGCAGTACAGACCAAAGAACGCAGGACTTGCTGCAGTCCCTTTCATGAAAGCAGGTGATGAGTAAAATTGATGATGAAAGTTAGTCTTTGTTTTGCTCAGATTGAGTGTTCAGCGTCTCTGTTTTCTGTGCCTATGTGGGCCTCCATTCCCAGGTCAGAGGTTGCAGACTGTGGGACATTCTCAGGTCAATGACTTGCACCCCAGACTTTACTATTCCTTGAACTGTGCCAGTCTGGAGATTACATGTGAACTAATACTTATGCAGCCGGAGACTGGAAACTTGAGCAAAGAGCAAACCAGCACGACATGCTGCATGCATGGCATGGATGCAGCCCTGCTGTACTCATCAGCTCGACTGTGAACTCAAGCAGAGGGAGGGAAGCTGTAGCCTGAAGCACAGCAGAACCAAGAGGCACACTGTGGCTCTTGGAGCATGAGGCTGATTCTTGCTCTGCTGCCTGCACATATATAGTTATGTGCTACCTCTTAATTCTGCCTAGATTTTAAGACTATAGACTAACTTTGAAGCAACAAACCTCAGATGTTCTCCAATGCTATAAATATGCTCTGTTCTCAAAGGCTTAACGTTGCCATGAAATACTTACAATATGAACATTATTTTATATTCTGACATGCAAAAAGGCAAAGGAACAGAGTTGAAGGTCAGCTTCTCTTTTTTTTATCTTGTATGCTTCAACAGAGGAAATACTTCACACTTTCCTGGTCTCTTGTAGCTTATTAGCAGGTAGGTAAAATACAGGAATTTATAAATTAATAAGAAAATTAGGGAATGAAAGGGACAATCTCCTCCATAAAATTCTGAAAACACCTTCCTGGGAAAAAAAAAATCCATTATATTATAGAAAAGAAACTGTCATTTTGCTTGGATTGTGTTATCATCAGAGCTGCAGTCTTTTGCTCAGTCATAATGAACATTTTTGTACCAAACTTGAGAAGACCAAGGAGGGAACTGGAGCTGTGAGGTGGCAGAGGGGAGAAGTTGCACTTCTGATTTGTTTGATAACAGCTTGTGGGTCGTAGGGTGCTATCCCAACCATTCAGCAGAAAGAGGGAGCTTGGGATGGGTGGACAGAAATGGTATTTTTTTAAGCATGCAGTTGAGGAAAGGGAGGGAAAAGTTCATCAACTGGACAATTATAAAAATTGTTCTCTACTCATGCTGTACGAACCTCAGGGATCAGATCCTCAACACACCTCTGTGAAGGGCTTATAAAATCCAGGCCCTTACTGTTCTGCTAATATATTTTCAGCTGAGGTATAATCTTTGTAAGATAAATTGTTATACCTCATATAGTTCATTTGAGGAGACTTGCACTAGGTGTAAAGTTAATAATAGAAACTGGAGAGGAGGGGCCCTGTCAGGTTAATCCTGCAACGTGTGTTGTTTATGTGTTTCCTGCAAGATGTAGGTGGCGGTGTCATTCTTCCTGGAAACATAATGAAAGGGTGCCTTCCTTTCTTGTATGTTGTTGTGCTACAGATTATTTTATACCGATATTAAAAATAACCTTCTTCCAATCTTCTTTACTCACATCAGACAGAATTTACTATGAACAAGCAGACAAAAGAAGGTCACTGCAGCAGCTAAGCTCCTGAGGTAGGATTACATTTCATGGGAAGCATGGGACAGTCACCCTGTGCTGAGGGGACTTCTGCTCATCGTGGGGATGAAACAGAGAGGAAAACATCTCTTTTTTTCCTGACAAATGACTATCAAGATCCATGACTTTGCCTCTCTGCTAGCTTTCATGTGTGTACTTGGTTTGGCTGATTAATTATTTCTGGAGTGTTCTGTTCTTACTCACATACTGATACTTTAATTGGATTCACAGTTTGTGTAAACCATTTATTACAGCCTCTCTTGCCCCTGTCCAAGCAGTCCACCTCAGTTTTCAGAAGAAATTTATAAATGCATTCATTAAAACAAAAACAGATAAAAAAAATAAGCCACAAGAGAGAATGAAGAATCTTTCAGACCTAATCTCCAGGTGTCCATGACTGTATCCTGAGGTGAGAGCACGGGCTATGCTCGGTGCTGCACCACCACATGCAGCTGCTGCCCACTTGCACCAGATGTGCCCCATGGCCATGCCCTTGATTCTGAGGGGAAAGGCACTAAACTGTGTGTTCAAGTTTGGTAAACAGGAGCATCCTTATTTAAAAATCTCTTTTTTTTTTTTCTATCAGGTGAAACTACACTTGTGCAGGAGGTTTTCAGGACTTCATTGAAAGCATTTATTTAAAGCCATAAGTTGCTTTCTCACAAACTGAAATACCTTTGCTGACATGGCCATGTTCTCTATCAAGCAACTCATTATATACAGTTTCCACAGAAATAACCTGGGAGATGCTGACCAGGACCCTTTCGTCACCAGAAAAGTGTAAAGTGCTGGAGCTGGAACCAAAATCTGGGGTGGTAGTTGGGCATTGCTCTCCAATCTGTTATCAAACAGCATCAGAACCAAGTCATATTTCTTTTGTTCCAGTGCCAAAAAGACGTGTGCCTTTTCCATTTTAGTTTCAAGCACTCCTGACATGGTAATTTATCAGGATGTCAAGCGTCAAAGCTTGCAAGCAGAAATAAAACACAGAAATGATGGAAAACAGAATGGGGGGAGCTCATAAAAGAAGGTGTAAGTTTCAAGTACATGCATCATGCAATCCCTGTCACTTTGTATCTTTGTTTAGCTGTGAAACTTGTTATAGCAACTACTAGTAGTTTGTTTCCTCAGATGAAAAGCAGTGAATATAATTTTTAAGTTCCGTGACAAGTTGTCATGCAGATCTATCAGAGTCATGAGAAAGGGGCACAGCAGAATATAATGGCAAGACATGTAGCTGACAAAACATCAACTCTCTGAAGGCATCCTAAAGTGATATACAACAGGATAAATCTTCCATTCAAAAGAAGGCAATCCTCACTGAAATCATATCCTAAACTGGCATGAATCAGAGGGCTACAATGAAATGCCATGTTGTTTCCTAAGTTTGAGAATTAATGTAAGATTGTCCATTTCCTTTTTTTATTTTCCCTCTGGAGTAAGCAAATTAAGCAAATACATGTCAGAGTATAGCACACAGCAATCATGCTGTTTCCCTCCATTTCTATGGATTCTTATATTTCTTTCAAACTTTACATGTTTTGTGTTCAATACAGCAACACATTCCTCCTGCTTGCTATAACCTCTGTCCCCTGCTCTCCCAAACCCTGCAGAGCCTGGGCTAGCCTGGAATCCAATCCTGGGCTAGCCTGGGCTAGCAGAGCCTGCTCCAGCCTGGAAGAGTTCACAGCTTGGAGTTCGGGTTGTGAACTCATACAGCCTGTAATCCCTTAAGCCTTGCATCCCACAGGAGAATTAAGGATGAGGAGGACTGCTTCTGTGGATGTTGGAGAAGGGAGAAACATTGCTGAGCAAAAGGAGAGCACAGGGTATGTGGGTAGCTGGTGGGTGCTGCTGGGCAGCATTAGCTAATTGGGAGGGCTGGCAAAATCCAAAGGGCTAAGCCAGACCCAAAGGGGAGGGTGGCATTGTGCAGCAGGAGGAAAGGCAGAGTGCATGGTGCATGGTGGCAGAGGGCAGGGAGGGACTCAGAGGTTATAATCCGCAGAAAGAAGAGCAAAGTGGGCAGGCACTGGGCTAAAGGGTAAAGCTGACAAGAGTTATTGGTAGACTGGTTCAAATTTGGAGTGTTGGAAGAATTAATTCTTTGACATGTTCTTGGCAAAGGGTGTTAATCACTTTTCTCCACAGCCCTGGTGCAGGGAAGGCACACTGCTCCCCTCCCCCATTTCCATGGCCCCTTCTCTCCCTAAACACACACTCAGGAACAGTCAGGGGAATAAGATGTTTTCTACCTCGACCTTTTTATTTTTGGGAGGTGGAAAGGTTGGAGTTATGATTTTAAATCTCTTCAGGCAATACTATGTCTAGCTTGACTCCAACTAATGAAAAAGGCTATTTATCTAATAGAGCTTTAATCACAAGCTCTACTTAAAAATCAATTACATGATACAACCATTATAGTTAAGCTCTAAATCTCATGTATCTTTCTGTTATCTGAGGATTTTCCTCTGAAATAACAGAGATGATTTATACGCAGCCAGATTTTCAAACGCTCACCACAGAGTACAGGCCAGGTTTTTTCATCCAGCTGTTCCTGTTTTGAATGCTTATATAGCAGGTTTTCAGAGGCCTTATCACCTACGGCGCTGTGGTTTGAAAGACCGCTTCCCCATTTATGTGAGCAATTAGGGGTTCAGCTGCCTTGGGAACCTGACCACAACCCTGAGTGCTGAGATCATTTAAAAGTTTAGGCCACAAAAAACAGAGCTAGAAGGCATCCTGATTAATTTTAGGCCAATTGCCCTAACAAGGCACAAAGGACCACAAATAGAAGATGGTGCAGTCCCTGGAGGACAAGTTTTCTTGATGCTCTCTGAGCTTGCTAAGTCTCCACAGTGTTTTTATATATTCTGCTTCTCTAACCTGACTGTGTTACACATGCAGGCAAGCCACATACCAGTACAGCCTTTGCCGTGCCCACAGGAGTGCGCAGCTAAGGAAGCCTGGGCACAGTTGTGATTTGGATGGCAGAGAGACAAGCACTGAAGGCAAGGGCTGCAAAGTGGTGCGGTATTTCCCACTGCCTGCCTCCACCTGACACGCAGTTAGCAGAGAAGAAACATCAAGGAAAGGTCAACAGCTGCTTAGAGCGGTTTCAGGTCAGACATATACTTGGGGTTGCCAGCAATGTAATGGGAGGCAGCTGAAGAGGTCATGCTTCCATTTACCACGTCACAGTGACAAGCTCTGACATTTTAACTAGGTGCTACTCAGAGAACACATTTTCAGTACCTAATATGATATAAATTATCTTAACTCAGTAACTTCCAGACACCTTAGGCAAGTTCCTTATTTCAGGCTAGATACTAATAGGACAAAGAGACTCAGAATTCTAAGACAGAAAACTTTCTTGTATTGATAGCATCATCCCTAAAAATAAATGGGAAACTTCTTATACATGGATAAAACTAATCAGAAAATAAGTGTTGGCTTAGGCTGCTAAAAAAAATGCCTCCATTAGTAGTGTTGGTCTTGATTTAGGTTCAGTTTTCCTCTGAAAGCTGATCTTTTTCCTGTAACTCTAGTTGCATGTCCTTATTCACGTAAACTGCAGACACTTCTCATCCATAAATGGTAGAAAACCTGTAACTTGTATAAATTAGTAACCCAAAAGAAAATCTAAATGTCTTTGGCTCCAGCAAGTCAAGATTTTATGTAATTTCATTCCATGTTGTTTTCTTCTGCACTTCCACATTCTCTTAAGTTCCTACAGACTATTCCACCCTTGCAGTTATTTATCACTGAGCCATATGCCTTCACCCCTCAGTTTAAAATCAGTCAAGGAGTCACTGAGGTCAGTAAGATTTGGCCTTTTTGATTTAACCCTGAATGGAAGCAAGAGAATCAAACTCACCAGACTGTCTCATTTATAGCACCAGGCACTCACAGCCCATTATTTGGAAGGAATATTCTCTTGTGTTTAGAGCAAGTTCAAGACAGGAACTGTGCTTCTGTTTTTGAGGACTACCTGGCTGATTTAAGACATCTGTCCTTCTGTCACCGTGTTCTGTGTTTTCCCCAAGACTACGGTACTGTCCCTCTCTGACGCATTGCTTAGGGTACATTATGACCACTATAACAGGAACTAGGACAAGAGCCTTTCTTGCAGCTCAGTGCCACTTCATTTTGGGTTGTACCTTTATGTGTCCTCCTGCTGAACAAGTCCAGGATTAGCTGTGGTCAGAGTAATTGTTCTTTCTATGTGTGGCCAAAGTGGAAACTTGTTCTTTGATGGGCACTGCTGGCAAACGCCCTGAGCTGAAATACAGGTAGACTTCAACACCAAATACCACCCCTGGGGAAACCCTTTGATGTTTGCCCAAACCTGCATTAGCAATACAGATTGCTGCCACGGCTGTAGCTTTGATTTCTTTCTGTCTGCCAAAAGGGAAACTGTCTTCTCCATCAGTGTTTTATGGATTTCCAAGGAACCAGCACAACTCTGGATGTGAAAATTCTTCCTTTGCCTTGCAAAGCATTTGTGATGCTGAATAATGGAGAGTCTAGTAAGAGCGGCAAGAATCATGTTTGTATTTTAATACTGCAATAGGGGGGAAAATACAAAAGTTCCAAATAAAAATTACAAAAGGCTGAAGGAGGAAAGCACAGGAGCTTTTGACAGTGTATGTTACTGTATCGCAAGGTGATACAGGATGGATGGGGATCCATCCTGGATCCATCCCCGGATAAAATGACACGTGTCATTTTACCAATAAATCCCTGATCTTCAGGAATAAAAACCACTTAGGAACATGGAAAACAGCCCTAAAGGAAATGCTAAACCCACCAGGAAATAAGGACACCCCTCAAGAAGGGTAAAACAAGATATTTTTTTTTTTCAAAAGCTAACTGGGTATCTTTATGGAAAAGCAAACCCGCCTGACCTCGAACCAAATCCCTGAGCAATCGCCAAGGAGGGATGGCACGGGCACTCCTAATGTGCCCCGTTGGGGCCGTGGGCCCGGCGTGGCGGAGCGTCTTCCCTGGCGGGCAGGGACCGGGGCAGGAACAGGAGCAAGGGCATGGGCAGCAGCAGGGGCAGGGACAGCAGGAGGGACACGGGCAGCAGGAGGGACACGGGCAGCAGGAGGGACACGGGCAAGGGCCGGCCCGGGACGCAACAGGTCCCCGACGGCCGCGCTGCCCGCACGGGAGCAGGCTCGGCCGGCCCCGCTCGGCCGCCCTGGGGAAGGGAGGCCGCTCCACGAAACCCTGCCCGTGCCCAGCTGCTCCCGCCCGGCGCGACCCTTCGGGGTTAAACCCCTCACGCTCCTCCTCTTCCTCCCCCTCCGAGCCGCCTGCCGGGGTGGTCCCGCAGCCCCGGCCGGGGCAGAGCCCGCCCTCCGTAATCCATGCGCGGGCGGCTCCGCCACCGCGGCTGGCGCGGCGCTCTGAGGCGGAGCGGAGCGGAGCGGGCTGTGCCGGCCGTGCCCGCCGCCTCCGGCCCGCGGAGCCCGGTGAGTGCCGCGGGCGGGCAG
>VWZF01001527.1:672831-836272 GCA_013396755.1 Sclerurus mexicanus | reverse complement strand
TGCCCGGCGGGCACGGCCGCGCTGCGGCGGCGGCTCGGGCGGCACCGGGGCACATGGCCGGGCTGCCCGGGCACCGCCAGCTCTGCGGCGAGCCCGGCGCCACATCCGAGCGCCGCGGAGGAGGGCAGGTGTCGTCGCAGACGGGGCTTGTGTCTCCTGCACATGCAGGGGAGCTGCTGAAGAAACCAGCACCTCGGCAGCGGCAGAGCTGCGGTACCCGCGCTGCTCTGCAGCTGGCAGATCAAGGACAGCAGCGTGTGAGCAGCGTGTTAGGGAAGAGGTCTCTGCAGTTTTAGTGACTGGAGAGGGGAGGAAGGAAAGACTTGGTCTCAGCTGCTAGTGGGAGCGCACGGGGTCTGCTGTGTCTTGGTACCGTGGTGTTGGGGCACCTGCGCAGCACTCAGCAGCTCACACTTGCCAAAACCTGCCTGTTCACAGGCTGAACTTACTGTGTTTTAAAATCTGCTGTGTGATGCTGGAAAGTAATCTCACAGGAAATGCTCTGTGAATACTGAGGTAAATGCACCACTTAAAATCAAGTTAAATATATTTGTTCAGTTAGTGAAAATGTACTTTAGGTGTTTAGGCAGTCAGCTAAAAATCAGACCTGCTGATGTTCGAGGGAAGGTATGTCACCTGGGATTTTTACAGACGTGTTTCTGTTTGCAAATGGCTGTGACTTGTAAAACAGTAGGATTTTTTGATGTTGCTTTTTTAATTTATTGATTTTGAAACTATTGAGAAGCTGCTCAAAGCAGACTGGATTCTGAATACCCAGTTTTCCATCACTTGAGCGCTTCCTCATTTTGAACATATGGCAGGCAAGTCAGGTGCATACTGAGGCTGCCTTGTGTGGAACATACTATTTGTGTAGTTTTTCTCAGTGCTGCCAGGCTTTATTCTGCAGTCATAGTGCTTATGAGGTTTAGTAGCTTCCTACTCCTCCTATGGCAACAGGTTGTAAATGTTGGTAGGCTTAGGGCAGATTTATTTACTTACAAAAAAACTCTACCTTTTTAACTTGCCAGCATCTAACTTGGCTTGCTGTATTGGGTCTCTTGAATGGATAGGTGGTGATGTGGGTTTGTTTTTTAATGCATACTTAGGAGTTTTAGTCTACCTGTGGCTGTGTGGTTTGTGGCTGTTTTAACTCATTTCACTCTTCTGGTGGTTGCTGGCACTGGTGCAATCTCACTCAATGGGTTTATGGACTTGGATTTTCAAATGTATAATTAAAAAATGTAACGAATGTACCCAGAGCCTTTGCTTGTGCTTCCTGTGGACATCCCTCCCACCCAGTCCTGGTTCACTGCCAGCAGGCTCCCCTGTGGAGCTTTAGCAATCTAGCCCCTGGTTGATTGAATTTTAGTTTATGGGGTTAATAATCATTGTTGCATCACTGCACTACAGTGTTGTATTTGCATGAATTGCAGTGTTAAATAGAAGGAGGCCTGTCCCGTTGAAACAAAGAGCTGGACATGCTGCTTTTGAGCTCTGTTATTTTGAGTTGATGTATCATGGAAGCAGTTACTGAACTAATGCATCTCACTGTGTCTCTCCCTTTGTTAAACTTACAGTGGAGGTGCAGAAACTTTACTGGTTTTGGAAAATATTATGATATTTTTAGTAACAGGATATGTCTGAGATATGATAATGCTGCATATTTGGATGATGGTGTTCTCAACAGATAGTGTTTAAAACCCCAGGAATTATGCTTAGTGACTCGCACATGTTGAATGTTAGTGTCAACCAGAGTAAAATGCCAAAGCTCAAGGCTTTTAAAGATGGACACTTGCAAATCACCCAGAAAATAAAGATTTTCATTATTATATATTTTGTTAAGCACTTCACAGGATGTGTGGTTTTAGTTTTTATTGAAACATAGTAATGACCTTGGTAGCTTATTTGATAATTACTGTAAGCATCCGAAAGTTTCACACAGCTTCTTTTCATTCACTGTTTACTTGAACTTGGGGAGAGTTGTACTGGCGGTTCCTGTAGCTCACTGACTGCAGTGATGCCACACTGTGTCTGAGGAAATGAGATGGCCACATGCTGCAATGAAGATTAGCATAAAGTGCTCATCAGTTCTCTTTGTGTGTGTCACTCCTGTGTATGTCATTCTTGCAGTTCTCACAATTGCGAATTTCATGGATAGATTTTTCTTCTTTCATGCTGTTTATCTAGTATATTTAGCTACAAATACGGTCCCAGCTAAGTTTCTTTTAGGTATCAAGAAAGGGATTACTGCTAGGAGCTGTTTACATCCGAGTTATTTTTAGGTAGGTTGAATACATATTGAATGCTCAGAGGTATCCTGAGTTATAGGATTAATAGTGTTTCTGCAAGTTCCTGATCATTAATAATATAACTTTGGGAATATATTAGTTTGATGTAGTATTGAGAAGAACTGGTGTCAGCCAGTAATTGCCCAGTAAGATTATATACACTGTGTTTACTGTGACACATTTGCCTGCAAAGGTAGAGGAAGAGAGTATGGTCAGAATTCTGCAGATTCTTTGTTTTGCAGAAAATCCACCTGAACTTAAAAAACTTGACTTGACTTGAAAATCATAATGGAGTTGGAGACTTAAGTAGTGTCTTTGGAATTGAAAACTTATGTGTCTCCATTTAGCAGGAGTTCATTGTTTATAATTGTTAAGTTCATTGTTAATATTTGCAGTATGGGGAGTGTCCTTGTCTTAAAACTACCCACTTTCTCTTGGTTAATACATGACTTCATGTTTCTAGCAGGTGTAGTTGTTGTTTTCCTGTGTTGGGAGGACGTTTTGGCAGTGCTTTATTTGCCTGTTTGTACAATTAGCAATTAGATGGGCTCTAAATTGTCTTTAGCCCAAAATGTAACAAAAAACCCTCAAACTTTTGTGTACTTACTCTTCTTCTACTCTCTAGAATAACAGAACTCGCTACAGAGAACATGCCCTGTCTTCTAGTCCTGCCTTAAGACAGCAGCTAGAGAAGTCATCTTCTCACTTTGATCTTTCAAACACACCTAGTATTTCCCTTAAATGGTTGCTTTTGCATCTGTTTCCTTAACTCTTGAAATGAAGCCTCAGTTACAGTGTGTGATCTTTTTCTCCTGACTCATGATGGTGTTGCAACCATCCTTTAGAAACCTCCAGAAAATTAAACCTTAGAAAAATTGTTCAAACCTCTTTTTAAGAAAACCGAGTTGAAGGTAGTGTATCAAACTTACACAATCTTCACTGTTCTGTCATAAAGGCAAAACAAGGGTTTTTTTTCCCTTAGTCCTGATCTTGTAATTTTTTGTCCAGTAGAGTTTCTGTAGATTTGATAATAAACTGCAGTCTAAGCAGTTTTCATTATCTGACCTATGTCCAGCCCTAGAGCAGGAGGCGCATTAAATAAAATTTCATGAAAAATACCTTTTAGGCTGAAGAAAAGTAGGGTCAAGAAAAAATTAAAGGAGGAAAATTAATATTTTGAGTCTGAATTTTTTTTGCTTTTGTTAATCTTTAGCAAAGCATTCTTTTCCGCATAGGCAAATACTCAGTGGTGTTATGTGTTCTAAATTACTATGTTCCTGTGTTGAACATCATATTTTGGAGTCATTGCTAACATCATATTTTTGAATAAGGCTTGGATAACTGCTGTTTGTAGCATTATTACAGTTCATTCTTCTTGATTTTCACAACGCATGTGTTAGAAAGATAGGTTTGAGTTTTCCCTCTTAACTCAGTTGGACCGTGGGGAAATAAAATTGTCTCTAGTTCTTTGTTCTGATCTTGTATTCCTTTGTTCCATATTTTTCTTGATCTTCATCTGTGCTTTGAATGCAGCATACACTGCAATGTGATTTTTTGCAAGTCAGTAGTGGTTCTCAGAAAGGTAGCTTGTGTTTTATTGGAGACTATAAAGCAGGTTTTAAGTCTTCCGTCTTCAGCACCTCTTTGACTGGAAATACTTTGGAAGTAAAGGTGTTGGTGTAGGATTGGGCTGACTGAGGCCGTGAGGTTGTTTTGCTGTCATTCTTGCCGGTGAATGGTCTGAACACCAAGGCGGAGATGGAAAGCCTTTCTTCGGTTAGTGCTGCTATAAAGGCAGCAGAGGCCGAGCTGTGCTCAAGGAAGGCAGTCACTGCTGGGTGCTGCCCAGCTGGAAGCTTGTCATCAGCAGTGTGTTCTCAGGTGTCCCCACCCGTTGCACTGTGGTGGGTCACCAGCAGTTTTTCTGTTGCATTTTCTTTGGTTGGTTTTGGTCTCTTTCCTCAGAGGCTGCTGTTGCTCACACTGAAGCAGAGTCTTACCTAGCTCCACAGAGATCAAAATGTGGTCACTGCTTTTTTTTGGAAACCCAGGGGTGTTTCTGTTTACACTTCTTAAGTAGTGGTTGATGAAGCTGCTGTGATTTTGTAGATTCAGAATGTTCTTGAACTTGTATAACCATCCAAAGTTACCATTAGTGACACTCATCTTTAGCAAGCTGTGAATAAAAATTGTGGAGTTCACTTCTCCAGTTCCTAGGCAGAGCCTTGGGATAGCTGGAATTAATAGAAAGTAATTGCTGACACCCATTGTCATCTGTCAGGAAGCTGAAGTTTTGTTTGTTTGTTTTTTTTTTTTTTTTTTTTGGTGACTTTTTAGTGACAAATGTTTTTCTTCCTTAGTCTTGTAGGACAGTTAGGAGTATCTGGAAATGAAGGTTTTACTAAAAGGTTTACATTAAATAAACTACAGGATATGACTTGTAATAATTGTCATCAACTGCAGAACCATCAGGTGGCTGATTAAATGCATTGTGTAACTGTTGTGACACAACATATTGTACTTAGTCAGAAGCACAATTCATACACTGTTCTTTTAGTTTTGTTTCCCTTGGAGCTGTACCAATGCTCTGCTTTGTTTGTTTTTGAAAACTCACTGACCTGGAACTATGCATAATTGTTTTTTCCACCTCTTTCAAGCACAGTGTGTGTAGTATACCATATTATTCACAAACCTCAATGTTTTTTTTCTTTTTTATCCTATCTGGCTTGCTTTTACAACTATTGATATGTTCAATTTCCACAGGAGGTTGCAGGTTATCTTGCACTTTCCTATTTGCTTGCATACATCTTAATGACCTCTTTCTTTTTCTTTTGCCAGAGATGGTGCGCTGAGTCATTTCCACGAGAGGCTGCTGTACCACTCTGAAGTGGGAATACGTTAAAGAATTGAAGGTGTGAGAGTGCACCAGCATTCTCCTCGCTGAAAAGCTACTCCCTAACTGAATGTATTGAAGATTTCTAGACTTGGTCAGACAAATATCTCTACCTCCAGTTTTATGAATACTGCTAGCTATGGCTGTGGAACTCTGTTTGCTGCTGCTGCTGTTCTTTTGTGGAAGTACTATTTCAGAGGTACAGCCTATATACAAACCACCTCCTGGGACTTTGGATTTTGGATTTGTACCCTCCAAGACGTATGATACAGGTGCATACCATGAACCTGGGGCAATAGGAATTTTGTTTAAAATAGTACATGCGTTCCTGTACTTAGTGCAGCCAAATTCTTTTCCTCAAGGTAAGCAGATAAATTACTTTTTTTAAAATACAGACTTTTTGTTGATGCATTCACCCTATTGTAGATACCCAGGCCATAGTCATGAGTTAAATTATATGAAGGGCTTTGTAAGTAGCACCTGTTATGACCTGGAAATGTGTACAGTTCTCTGTAACAGGACACTTTTCTGCTGAGTGTAGTGGGGAGAAGGTTGTTAATGAAAATGAAATGTTGGTGAACTTTCACAGAACTTTGCTTACAGATCTCAAAACTGTCACTGATGCATTTGAGGCTTTTCTTCTTAACTGAAACAGCATGAGATAGGAGTAGAGGATAAACTGCTTTGCATTTAATATTAAATCCATAAGAGACAGCTCTCTGAGATTTGCATATTATGATAAGCGGTCAGGTGGTTATAAGATTAAAAGATTAAGCCTAGGAAATGGAAAATTTGAAATAAATTTTATTTGTTTCCAAACATGTGCATCCATGATCAAGCTTTATATAAGGGCAGTTCCATTACACAACTTCTTGTTCCTTTGAAAGCTTCAAGTTAAGACTTGAAACTACCTTTGTTTTACTGAGATTTTGTTTTTTCCATTCCTTTCCTACTAAATTGTCCCTTCTAAAGGAAAAGTTAAGATATGGAGAAGTGTATGTTTATTGAGATTGCATTGATTAAAAGGTGCTTTTGGAAACCCAGGGTGTTTGTGGATGTGGTAGTTCTCTCAACTTCAACAAACTTTTTGTTTCATTTAGCTCTTAAAGTGCTAATGTGTTTGTATAATATTGTCATTTACAATTATATTGAGGTGAACCTTTATTAAAATCTAAGAATGGCTTTGGTTTGTAACTCCTTTTGGTGGTTTAGCTGTGACTGTGTATAAAAGGTGTTTATATTATTTTGTGGTAAAACTTTGAATTTATAAATTAAAACTTTTAGTAATTCAAAGTCTAAAATAAATTCTTTGGTCAAATTGGTCAAATATGATGTCTGTGAACTACTATTTGCTTGTACTTTTGGTGTTTCTTCATGCAGCTCTGACATAGCTATAGCAGAGTGAGCTCAAATGAAATTGAATGAATGTATTCTAATTAGACAAGTGCTCAGAGTCCAAGGGGTTAACAGAAGAGCAGTATCCTGGCCTGCTTCCTGCAGGATCTGTCTTTTGAGTAGGTCTTACACAAGGTGTAATGAGGACAATTGCATGAAGGTGACAGAAATGGCACCTTTTGGAGGAAGTGTTTCCAGATACCTCTGCTTCTTTTGCTTCAATCCTTCTGTTAAATATGCAGGTGAACTATTTGCCTCTCTGTGAGACCTGATATGTGAGGATTGCCATCTGCATTCAACTCTTAGAAACAGGCCTTCCTTCTGCCTAAAGCCCTGCTTGAATATTTTATTCTCGACGATTGTGGAAACTTGATTTCAATAAGATGTTTACTGTGGTTTTATATTATCAGCAGTTTGGTCTGTAATCTTGTATGTCAAAATTAATATCATGTGTCCTAAGTATGTGAATAATTAGTGAGTATAGAATTTATCATCAATATTATTGTCCTGTGGGACTGGTTGTAATAAGTTCTGTATAACATAGGTGTTGTGAACTCCAGCATTAAAGAGAAAGGAGACATCTGGAAGTAAATTTGTTCTTAACTTGTAAGCTTTGAACATCTCGTGCCTCTCTTCCCTGCCTTGAAGATACTTTTTGCCAAATCAGTTGTTTTCAGAAGTTTGACTTTCGTTGTTTGAATTAGGTGAGGTTCTGTTCTGATGCCCTCACATACTTCACTTGAAAACACAGATTTGACGGATCATGTCAGTTTGAGTCATGCCATTTAATTGGCTAATCCCCGTAATCTCTTTTGCCATATGCTGTTCTGTTTTGACATTCAGTGTATTAAAGGTGTAGTTACATATTTGAAATACTTTAAAAAAAAAAAAGAAAAAAATTCCAACTTGAAATAGAGTTAATTCTGATTCAGAGATGAAAATAAACATAATGACAGATGGGCACAAGAAAACAAGCCTTTTGATGTTTGTCACTCAAAACTTTGTCGTTCTGCTTGGACTGGTGCTTCAGAATAGCTGGTTCCAGGTTGATGCCCCAGTGTATTGCATATAACCATAACATGGAGAAGTATGATTTGTGTGCAAGACTTGGCATCCATCAGTTTAGACCTTTAATTGTAGTAGTCTTTTTTCCTAATACTTGGAAGTACTTCATGTTCAGTTTTCCAATCTATTAGTGCTTTTAGCTGAGAGGAAAAGAAGTGATAGGATTGTCTAATTGCATGTAGATATTCCTGCCTTTGCAAGTCTTCGTGCTTGCAGTAGTGCTCTGATGGAGCTGAATGTGTTACAGTATAACATTCATACTCCTTTATTCCCAGGCATGCCTTTTAGGAAGAAAGCTAGTATGAGCTTTGTACTGTAATGATAAAAGAAAATATGAAGTACCTGAAAGTCTTCAGGAAATGTTGTTCTTAAAGTAATTGCATACTGCTCAGCCTTAGCAGTTTTTTAAATGTTCATAGAAGAAAATACTAGTTACTTAACAGTTGAAATGACATATAAATTACTTAACAATTGATAAGGATTCCTTCATTTAAAGAAAAAAAGTAAAGAAACATTTTTAAGGTGGTTTTAGTTAAATCTAAGTAATTATTTATTCACTTCTAAATTTGTTCATGCCATCCAGCTTGTGGAACTGCTACTTTAGGTTTAATAGGTAAGTTATTAATGAGATTAAATATAGTTCTCCTGTAAAGTACAGTAACAGAACCAGGGCAAGGAACTGTAATGCCTTAAGTTTTTTTATATTGCTGAGTCTTTAAGACTAGAACTATGCTCTTTGGATATGGCAAGAAACTAGCTCAAAAGAAGTGAACGAGGATATCTGATTGCGGTGCTTCAGTGAGTGTAAACAGATTCTGCTTGCAACTCCACCAGTCACATGTTTTTGTACTCATTACTAGATGATGTACTGCTATAAATGGGAGTGCATTTACTCAAGTGTAAACTGTTATGTGTGGAAGCAGCTTCCACTTTGAGTTAATGATACACTGGAGTGGAAAAGACTGTTTGGTCACTGGTTTGCTACCTGAGGCTCAGTAGATCACTTTAATCTTGGTGTGCCACTGTTTCTTCATTTATGAAAAGGAAATGATGGTGCTCCTTTTGCTGAGGACCGCGTGGGATAGAGTATTGGTATTCTTTCTTGTTAATAGCATCATTTACAATAAATAGAATCACAGAATATTCTAAGTTGGAAGGGACCTGCAAGGATCATCAAGTCCAGTTCTTAAGTGAGTGGCCCATATGGGGATCAAACCCATGACCTTACTAGCACTGTGCTCTAACCAACTGAGCTAATCTCAGGGTAGTATAGATGATAAAGGGAAAATTGCAGGTTGCTTCTATCAGAAAGAGGATATCTAACAAAATGAATTGTCAGTTTTTCTCTTACTTTGGAATTGTCATAAACTGCAGCATTAGTTTATTAATAAAGTTGTCGGTTTCTGTTTGTGAGATATGGTGCACATCACCTGTTGTGTTGGAAACCTACAGATGGGAACTTGGTGCAGACAGGGCATGGCCAGTATGATCCTGTGGCCGCTATGAATTACCTTAGTTTTGTCTTTGTTCCCATGGAAACAGTTGTTAGTTGCAGTAAGACAATGTGAGATTCCACTTCCCAGCAGGATGTGCACAACGAAACTTTGGCTTCACAGCAAGTGTTTTGTAACAAAAATGTGGAGTTCACAAAGGAAAAAAGCTGTGAAACCTCCTGCTCCTGTTTTTAGGTGAAATAAGACCAAAACTTGTTTACCTTACTCTACTGTACCTGAATGTATTGCAGGTTAACTCTACCAGTCAGATTACAGTTGCTTTGCTCCAGCATCTGTATTTTATTCGAGATAACCCTGTTTCTGCTGAAGCAGGAGTAAAACTTTTAACATAAAAATCAACTATTGAATGCAGGTACTTCCTGGGCAAAAGGTAGTAAGAAGAGTTAAATGTACTCTTGGTCTGTTGAGAACGTGCTGGTTTTTAGACCTAGACTACACCTCTCAGTTCTTTCTGGCTGTGGAATCTTTGTTGTTGAACAGTTTGAAAATAAGAGTGAGGATCAGAACTTGACTATTTTAGTGGAAAGTCCTGTCTCTAACCCCTGTTGTTCTTTCTCCTCATCTGGTCAGCCTTAAAGCCGCTGCAGATTGTGAAGTTCAGCAAGTTAGTCGTGTGTTATCTCTGTGATTAACATCTCACATTAGTGTATTCAGCAATGAAAGCATTTTAGTATATTTTAAAGAAGAAGCATGTGACTTGATGTGAAAATAAACTGTATCTGTAGCTAGTATACATGTTAATGGAAAATGCATGTGCAAAACCCTGTTGATGTAGGTGAGTTTGACGAGCTCCTAGAATAGTGACTTTTAAACCTATTGGCTGTGAGGTTCTAAAGCAAGTAATCAAAACACTTTATCACCCCCTCACTTAAACTTAGTAGGTCAGAATTATTTTTTTTTGTGTGTGGGTAAAACTAGCTTCTTTACCTTATGTAACTATTTAGTTCTCGGTTGCCTGTTTCTACTTCAGTTTTGCTTCCTGTTAGTAATACATCTTCCATAATTCCCCTACCCAAAAAATAAAAAAATAAGCACCTGTGTCTGGATGTTGGAGCTAAGCTCAGTTATGTGTAGCTCGTAGTGCCCTTTGGTTTTTTGCATTTGAGATTTTCCCAGGAGCTTTGGGCATGCCCACGTGGTAAAAGGACTCTGCTCTGGCTCTGCAGGTGCTGCAGTCCAGCACCATAAGATGGTGCTCAGGTACCCACAGCCATTATCACGTTGTATAAAAAGTTAAAATATCCTTTTCCAGTTGTGTGAAGTCTCAGTTTTAGTTTGAGTGTGAAACTGCACTGATGTGATTGAGCTAGTGTTTGATAGCTACCCCCCTGTGCATGTGGTTTGGTTTTCTTAAAGCTTGCATCCTGGAGCTCGGCTTGGAGCACAGATGGAACTGCTGGAGCAGGAACTGAGAAGAGGGGAAGAGCAAGATCTGCCCTTTAGTAAGGTAGCTGTTAGATTGACTAAGTTCTGTTGTGAATTGGCAATTTCAGTAAGTGGAAGAGTCGATGCCTTCACCACATCCCTGTAACTATTTTTTCCATAGCTGTGACTAGAGCTGTGATGTGAATTTAGAATAGTAGCTGAAGTGTGTGTATCAAAAATGCAGGTTCTACTGACAGGTGTTATATACAGCAAAGAGTGGTAGTGTCATTTGTGTGGAACTGGGGTAAGAACTTAACATGCTCCTTTATGGTGTATGCTTTGAAAAATTTCTTGAGTATGATATTGGAAATATCAGGGAAGAAGGAACAGCAGGAATATACAAGATAAATTAGCCTTTTCTTTTCTCTGCCCACTTGTATACATTAAGGAAATAGTGTTTAAAAAAATCGTTGCTTATTTTGTACTGGGAAGTTGAGTTGCTCTATTTGATGACATACCCATGTAGATAAGGAACAGTCTGAGAACATTTCTGAAGCAGATTTAAGGCTGGTTTTTTAATTTTCTGAGGCATCAGAAGAGTAATTATTTTTTTCCCTGAACTATTCCAAACTGTAGACCGTTTAACAGATTGCTTGTGAAAAGGATTTTTTTGTGGACAGGGAGGACACAGAGGTTTTAGGGAGGGGAGGCTTATCTAGATTATCTGCTAGAGGCTACCACAGAAAACTACAGTTTCAGACATTAGTCTTTCTCTGATGGCTTCTTGCCCACTTCTTTTGGATTATGTAAAATATGGAAGTAATTTTTTAATCAGTATAGCTGATCATCTGAAAATCTTGCTCTATATGCATATCTGAAATCCTTTCTCTACAGTATCCTCAGTGCTTGCCGTGATCTGTTTAGTACTGCCTGCCAGCTGTGCCTCGGACAAAACCCATGCCTTGACAGCGGTTGGGAAATGACAATTCAACTTTACAATTTCAACACCATTAGAAGGGAGAAACTAATAAAAATGACCCTCAGGTAGAGTTTGAGGGAATTTGGGTTACTTTCTGTAGGGAGAGTTCGCAGAGGTGACATTACTACAGATGACTGGTAATAGCTGGAGGGTGCCTCCAACACAATGCCTCTTGGAGTCTAGATAATCGTCATAAATCAGGTGGGCTTACAGTTGTGCAGTATTAAGACTCTGCTCATATTTCCCAAATCTAAACTGCCTTCTCCCTCTTCCAAATTAGACAGCTACGTCCTTTCTGTCTGTTGGGAACATCTCTGGCAAGTGGGTTGGGCATTTTCTGGATGAGGTACTGAGTTGGCTTGAGAAACCTGCTGATAGTTACAGCATGGGCAGTGCTAGGTCAGTCCTTGAGACTATCCCAGCCCTATTTTGTTTGTCTGTGGATGTTAACGAGAGACACAAAATATAATCAGAGAGCTGATCAGCAGCGTTCCCTGCTTCAGTGCACAGGGGATAAGTTCTAGACACAGTTAAATCCAGGGTTGCTGACTACAAGGAAGGGAATGGTGTGAGGTATAGGGAGGTATTGTGACTAAATGTGGTGTTGTTGTCTGTTTATCATGCAAGGTAAAGAGGCTTCATTGTTAGGAATTGAATATTTTTAAAGAAACAAGCAAAGGTACCATGTCCTAGAAATGCATGTATTTAGCTAATTGGTACTGTTGTGTGTATATTGGGACTGGGGTTGGTAATGTTAGGTATGTTGAATGTAGCATGGTTTCTTTGTACTAGCAATTAAACACTGAGTTAAGCTCTGTGTGCATTCATTTTTCTTAATCTAAAAGATTGCCCATCCCATTTAGTATCTCAAAGAGGTAAGCACCTTGGACATCAGCTTGGTCAGAGCCTGTTTTGCCTTTCATATGTCAGGGCACAATTGCAGTCAGAGTACACCATGTGAAGAAGGCAGTTCTGTTAACAGGAAATCTAAACCACTAAAAGTGTGGTAGCTTGCTTGAGACTTCAGAGCATACCTGCAGCATCTTTTATGGTGAGAAGTGGGATAGAGCAGGTTTTGAGTAAGCCATGTTTTCTAGTAATGTGTACCATGCAGGAACCTTTTTGAAAAGAGGTTTCTGTGACTGCAGAAATCTTACGGGTTTTCAGGGCACTGGGCTGAGGCTTCATGATTTTCCCAGCTTAACAGTGGCTGCTACTTTGCTGTCCCTTCTGCCCCTTCATTTAACTTTTACAGGCTCATCTATTCACATAGTACTGAACCTCATTCTCATTTTTAACTTGTAGTTCATGAAACTGATGGGGAGAGAGAGGAGAGAGAATGCCACTGAACTGACGGGAATAGTGCTGTCACACATCTCTAAGGGACCTCTCAGTTCCTTCATCAACTTGGCTATTATGAAGCATTTTGTGTTAGCCATGGGAGATACTGTACAGATCCTGTCTGTTGTTGGAAAAGCAGTCATTTGACTCTTTTCTTTGTTATACACAATCATAATAAGATGGCATTAGCCTAGCCCTCTTATTTTTGTCTGATAATTTGCTTTGGTTGTTGTTCACAGAGTAACAAACTCCTAAATCTTGGTCAGTGACAGCTTTTTCATGAATGATTTCAACTGAAGTAAGAAGGATTTGATAGATCTTTGCAAAGAATCTTTCCCCAGTCATATTTAATGTTTAATTGCATTGAAAATTATGACAATTAGAGTTTTTTCCTCTCCCTTTTCCTAACTATTTTTCCTTCTCAAAATGCACTGTGTAACTTTAGATCTTAACCAAAGTGATGCTTTTTTCTGAGTGAATGTGCACTATTCAAAAGTTGCTGGAGCAACATAAATATGTAAGTATTAAGTTTAGTGGGTTTTGTGATCCTTTTAACAGTATTAAATTTTTCCATGTAGGTATTAAAACTTTTGAGTATACACCTTCCTTTTTTCACTGGAGAGGTATCTTCATGTTAAAAGGAAGACAGGCTGCCACAAATGCCAGCTGACTAATCAATATATACATCTTAGCCTAAGCCTGCCAGTTACAAACAAAAACAGACCAAACCTGCTTGACACTTTTTTCAATAAGCAGAGAGATTTCTTATCTAAAAACACTGCTATGATTAAATTATGACCTGTACTGCATCATAACGTAGTCAGAAATCTTTCTTTTCTCGGGAAATACACCAAATTGTTTTATTTTTGTGAACTTAAAGAGTGATTAAAGTTGTCAATGTGAATATTCTTGCTACTATTTAGTATTGCTTTGGTTGTTTAACTCATCTGAAAGATGCCTGGCTGTACTTGTACAGAACGAGTCCGAACTTCAGGCCCAATTACATTTCTTCAGAGTAGCACCCTTTACTTTGGCTTTGACATTTGAGTGAAGTAGTGATGTGTGTAGTACTTCGAACCAATATGCATGCCCCAGTTATCAAACGTATGTGGAAAACTGTGGCCCTTGCAAAAATGGGGAAGCAGCGAAAGGGAATTCCGAGGAATCTCAAGGAAGCTGCCAGAATTCCCATCACTGAAGTAATCTGGTCAGCAGGGCTCCAGCATGTCTTTTGCAATTAATGATATGTGTTCATATTTCCAAAAATCCAAGTTACGCAAGAGAGGTTTTTCTGTGCTTTCCTCAGTTTACACCAATTCCTGAGGAAAGAAAGGAAGAGGAAAATGCTGTTGTTCATACAGACTAAATATTTACTACTTTGATCAATGTTACAAGTCCAATGTGTCTATACAACCCACTCTATCAAGAAGTTGCTCAGCCTGTGCAGTGTGCTAAAACAGACAAGCATGTACAGTGCACAGAGTTAAATCTTTGCCCATAATCTGTTGCAAATCCTTACCAGATGGTGGCCTAGGGAGAACTTTAGGTAGCTACTACAAACAAAGCAAGTGGCAGAAAATAGCTGTCGTGGCATGAACAATGTGCTACAGAAGTTTTGTTGCCTTCAGAAAATGAGAGAATGCAGTTTCTGTGTGAAATACTTCTTCAAAGCTTTCTGCTTCACTTCATGTCTCTGTGATGCATGCAAATTTATTGCAACCTCCCAAGGAAGGATTTTTCTAAAGACTTCTCTTTTTGTTCTTTTTCCAAAGCTTTAGCAAGAACAGAACTTTCTTTGTAGCAAAGAACAACTAGAAAGCCCCTGCAAAGGTTATTTTCAAAGGAGAAACCTTGCATTCTATGTGTTCTGTAACAGTCGGTATCGTAGCTATTTCCTTTTTTCTTCAAACCTTTTCCTTGGCCAGGCTCTTTAATGTTGTCTGGACATGTCAATGGAAAGCACAATGTGCCTAAAGAGAAAATGTGATGGCATTAAAGGAATAGCCTCCACTTTGGGGCAGCTCTAAGGTGTGAGGATTTCCTGTGGAAGACTTAATTACCTGTTCAGTCTTCCTAACTAATAACTTCCATTTTTGGGAAATTGGGGAACTTTTTTGTGTGCATGTACTATTCTCTGATCCATTGCTGTATAATTTCTCCATTGGAGCAATGTTGTTTTCTGTCAGGAAAGGGGGTCTGCTTAACTTCACATTCTGGTTCCCTCAGCAGCTGTTGCTGCCGTGCAATTCCTTGTCTTCAGCGGTTCCACCATCCTTAGTCCTACCTGTGCTCTGGCTAAAGCTCTCCCTGCTGAGACCACTCCTGCAGTTTCAGTCTTGCTCATATCTGTTCATCTCTTCATTGCCGAGTTCATATTGCAGCTCTAAACCCCTACTCCCTCTCACATTGCCCTGCACTGTGTGCAGTATAAGCTAAGACACATTTTTAGGTAGTCTGGTAGCTTGTCCTTTCAATTGTGAATAAAGCAGCATATGCTTCACAAGTGTGCCAAGACCTTAAAGATGTCTTTACTTTCTTATTGTTTGTGTCATATTGTGTGTTGTTGAATGTTATGACAGCCAGAGTATTGTAGCAGAACTACATATAACTAAAAAATATGGAGTCAAAGAATGGGAATGGATGATGATCATGTTGATGAGAGGAAACAGCATACTGAAGGCAGAAAAGAGGGAAAAGACAGATTGCCATAGCAGATGAGAAGTTAAAATACGTAAGCAATTTAGTATGTTTTTGTTTGTTTTTTACTTCCATTCAAGCAAGTTCTTCCAGACATTGTGGAATAACAGGTTCTAGGGCTTTGTTTTGCATGTCAGTGGTTTGGTACAGCAGCAAGGTTCCCTTCTTCCTTGCCTTTTTTCTTGACCAAAGTCATGGCGGATGATTTAAGATTGGTTTTTGCACATTATTTCTTTAAAGCGGGTCAACACACAGGTGGCTGAACAAAAAAATTCCTTTCAGTCTGTCTGTAATATAAGTAGGTGATCTTATGTGTGGGCTACAGACGCAAGGGAAGGGTCAGCATGTTACTCAGGAGTTGTGCTTGAAGGGAAGAGGGCCAGAATGGCCTCTGGCATGGAGCAGGAGGAACTCAAGGGCAAAAAAGAAGTGAATTGTATGAAGAGAGACATTGCCTGAAAGTTGGGGGAGATATTATCTGAGAAGGCTGGGGTTTTTTTCTTAGTTTAAAAAATTGTCTCAGGTCTGTCTGAGGGAGGACATTGTGAAGAGGGGAGTGAAGCTTTTCAACCTGTACGAATGAATGCATAGATTACAATTAACTGTGAGTAAAGTGATCTCTTTATTTTGTGGGAAGTGGGAAGACCTTGTCTGTGAGACTTACCAATTGGCCTATAGAGTGAGTTTTCTTCCTCCCTGCACAAAGGGTGAGCAATATGACAGGACCTTTCCTCTGCAATCTCTGCACCAGTGTGCATGGTGGATTCCTCGACCACCACCATTACCAGTCTCTCACCTTGTTCTGCACTGGAGCCAGAGACAAGTGATGGTGTGGGATTGGGAATTAAGAGTGAGCAGAGCTGTGGTGTAGCTGGTGTCAGTAAAGGGAAACGAAGGTGATCTTGGCTTACCTTCTGAAGGAGACCTCTTCAATGGGAGCTCAATCTGACCACAGTAAAGGCTATTGTCTTGAGGCTTTGGGGAAGCAACCAAACCACTACTCAAGTCAAAGCAAGGATTTTAAAATGTCAGTAAACTGAACTTGCTGTAAAGTCTGCTGTAGGATACATGTAAGGTTTTTGTCTCTGATCAGTCTGAAAAGTTAATACAGCTTTCCTGGTTTACTTGACCTTTCAAGAGATATTCATTAGTCTGAGTCATAATTAGAGAGGGGAAAAAAACAAGCTTGAAGTCATTTTAATTCATTAATTTCAGACTAATTGACCCATATTCAGAGAGATGCTAAACTGTACAGGGTGTATGTAGTCCATTGACTCTCTCTTATATAGATGAAGAGGAATGGGCTGAAATACTGTTTTGTACATTAGAAAGAGATAGCAATAAAGTAGTTGTTAATTGATCATGTGTATGCAATTCTCCCGTTTTGGAAAAACTATTTAGTGTGATATGAATGGCTTCAGTTGTGGTTCGTAGTGGTTTGTTTGAAGACCTTTCAGAACAGAAGACAAATTAATTTCTGGTATGATTTGATTAATGCTGGAGTTGCACTATAGCTGAACTGGCTCAATGGAATTGTTTGAGCGAAGAGGAGGCATAGCATTCCCAAAGGTTTTATTCCAACTGTTTTCCTGTCACCTAGATTTGAAAAGCTTTCTTGGCAGAGGAATTTGTAACTAATTTATGTTAGTGCTTAATAGCCAGACAGCTTACTTTTAATTCTCTATTACTTTTGCTATCCATTTCTGTAGAGCAGTTCTAAGAAGCACGCCTAGTGATAACCTCATTTTCTTGCCACAGTAATGAGATATTGAGTGCATATACACAATACTCATGCAATGCAGAAGTTGGTGATTATGTTTCCTTAACTGGGGATATCCTCAGAGGTGCTTAATATTTCTTCACAAATTGAATTGGTAAATTAACAGTTCATCTGGCTAGTTAGATTTCCTAGGGCAGATGGCATTTTGCATGTGTCATGAGAGAGGAAGGAGACAGCAAAGCAGTAATGTAATTAGCCGTGTAAATGAGCCTCACAAGGTAAATCTCTTTAACCCTGGTGATAAAGTGTGTTCTGTGCTAAAGCCTTGGATTACTGGTCCTGTGAAACAATGTGTACAGCTGGTCAAGCCAAGATTTCAGAAGTAATCCAGTTAATTTGAAAATAAAGGACACCACTTTTTATCACACTTTGATAGCATGTTTATATTTAAAACAGAAATCAGCCTCATGGTGATACTCTGCCAATAATTCAGGAGAGAGTCCTGTGAAGTTACCTTAGTTCAGTTGTAAATAAAAGCTTATTTGAATACTAAAGATGAAGTGTTCTAGCTAGGGAGTAAAGGTGCGTCATAAAAGCAAACCAAAATCACAGGCTGAATAAAATGTGAACTGTCTCTTCACTGTGCTGCAGTGAGCACAGAATGTTCCCCCATGATTATTATCAGTGTGTATACAACCTAACAATCACAGAGTGGTTTGGGCTTGAAGGGACCTTTAAAGATCATCTAGTTCAACCCCCATGTTATAAGCAGGGAGATTGTTGGTGTTGCAAAACCACTAAGGTGTGTTTGTGTGTGCAGATGTGTGGATAATCTCACAGAAATATTTTTTATGGGAATATATGCAACTTTTACATTTCATTTGAAAGTAATTAACCGCCAATGTGCCTAATCCCATTTATACTGAAGGCCGTTGAAATAATACATTCATGATAAACACGGGACAATCACAGCGTGCTGCCTGGTGAGAAAAACACCCTGAAGCGTCATGTTACTTCAAGAATATCATTGTAAAGTAATGTAAGTAGTGGATCTTTATTCATCAGGAAATCTCACATTCTGTAAAATTAAGGGGGAAAAGTGGACTTTGTAGTAGCAGCCATTGTGCTGTGTGTGAAACCCGAGTTGTTCTTACTATTAAACTTAATCCATGTGGGAACCTTTTATACCTATTTTCAGGCTTTCTTGTTTATTATTAAACTTGAAGGTGTTTTACTTTCTGATGAACAAGCTTTAGAGTCTCTAAATTTCAAAACCACATACAAAGTGCTATCTTCTGCATAAGTTTATCATAGTGTATTCAGATTGATTTCTGTAATTTTTTTGAATCACAGGCTATAAAATATGGAAACAGTTATTATAAATAAAACTGTGAATCAGGAACATTCAGAGCAATTTAAGCATATCACAAGGAATCAGAGCATGTTTTGGCTTTGTTTGGTTTAGTTTTTTTAAGTATTGGTTGTTCTGCTTGGAGGTACTCAAAACCTGACTGGACGTGGCCCTGAGTAACCTGTGGTGGGTCTCTCTGGCCTGAGCTGGGATATTGGACTGGATGAGCCCAGTGGGTCCCTTCCAGCCTCAGCCATTCTGTTTCTCTTGAGTAGTTACTTCCGTATACATACACACATGCATACAGAGGTCCATAAATATGTGTGCAAAACTTTATGTAACATGTTTGTTTCCTTTTTTTTTTTTTTTAATTTTAGTTTATTGTGAGGAACTAGAAGAAGGAGTAAAATTTTTCAATATCTGTTTGACATGAAAAGCTAATGCTGGGGCTCTTCTGGTGGGTATCAGAGTAGCAGCAAGGAGGGTGATGCCACAGCATCCTGGACAGTAGGCTCCTGCATTTGACTGCCTGCACACAGTCTGTGCTGCTTCATGCCACTGGGGATCACAAAAGCTTTTCCTTTTTATTCCTCCCTGTCACATTCTCATTTGTGGCTATTCTGCCGTGTGTTGTCACACAGTGCTAAATAGTTGAAACAATACATAAACAAGAGAATTGTTTGAGCTTTTTTCCTGTGTGCTAAAAGCCATCTAGCTGTAAAGAAAATTCATTGCATTTATGTTTTATCCACCAGTATTTCTTAAATTTATTTACGTGGTATAGATAGCAACATGAAGAAAGAAATGTTACCCCTGCTGAAGAAGAAAAAATTGCATAATAACCTGTGTGATTTACACCTTTGGGGTTTGTGCAGTTTTGCCTCATGTGGCTCTGTATCTCATTGTTGCTGAAACTTTTGGGGAAGCACAGATACTGCCTGGGATGGTGTCGGTGCAGCGAGGACTTTGCTGGTTCCAGTGTGCGAGATGTTGCAGAACAGCAGCAGTGGATCCTTTGTGTGTTCCCCATAGAGTGGTGTGTGCCCTTTCCTTCAGCAGTCTCATGACTCTGAAAATGCAGAGCTTGAAAGGAATTGCAGGGATTGTAACTATTTTGTGCTTCCCAGGTGCTTATTCTACATATGTTTTGGTTTTATTTCTCTTATTGTGGAATTCAGCCTTATCTTGTACTTCATGTATTTCTGTGGTGAGGCAGCCTCATTTTGGAGAGCCCTTGCTCACCTACTGCTAGCACTCTCTGTTAGAGAATGTACTTCCTGCCCTGTGAATGATTCGTAGCTTGACACTTGAGTGATGCATTAACTGATTTTTACTTTTTAATTGTCAGTCTTGCTGGCTGCAGCTCCCTTGCAGGGATTGCATGCCTTAGAGCAGTAAATGGTGCCCTGCTGTTCTGTGTTTTCTTTCCTTGGACACAGTTTTCTGTGAGAAGAACTTCAGGACCTCATCAATTTGCAGATCAGTTGAGTCCGTGTTTCCTCTGCAGGGTGTTGGGTAGGGAGAACTGTGGGCACTGTTGGCTTAGGATTTTGTTTTTCTGAGCCACGTGCAGGGTGAGAGAGGAGTCAGATCACAGACTGTGAACTCCCTGAACATATTTCACAATAAGTTCTGAGAGGCTTGGGTTTTGGGAAGTGAGCCGTGGGGTTTGAATCTTCAGGTCCTTTATTGATCCTCAGGTTAGGTAACTTACTCAAAACTTTTATCATGTATGTTTATTTGTGTACGGGGAGACTAAAAATGGGGCAATAGTAGCATGAAGTCCATCTCTGTAGGAACATAGTGGGCAGAGTTCCTCTTTGAAATGTAATGGGCTCCTTCCTAATGTGAAGAGGAGACTAGAAATGCAGTCTGTTATTTCTCCTATACATCCAAATGCTGCTGCTTTTGCACAGCCTGGTATGGAGCACACCCAGAGCTGCTGGTGCTTCTCTGAGGCAGAGGGTCTGCAGGACTCGTGGTGCCCACCTTCAAGTGCAGGGTGTCACAGAAATGACCAGGAGCCACAGTTACTAGCATAGTTCCTATGTGGCTGTCAAAACATCCATAAAGGTATTCTGGCGATGTCCCAAAAAGGGGATCCATTTGTTGCAGCTACTGGGATTTACTGAAAGTGGCACTATTTGTGTTAAATTCCTTGGTGGTTGCTGTATTTTTTTATATTGTGAATATGTTAGAATTACTGTTAGGTGGAGCTTCATGCACAGTAAATAATACTGTGTTAGGCTTTCTGATTTGTTTTGGTGTTGTTGCATGCTCACTGTTGGTCCAGAAACTGGGGAAAAAAAAAAAGGGAAGAAAAGATTGGGATAATGTTGACAAGATAAGGGTTTTCTTCCTTGTACTCTCCAGTCAAGTTATCATTAACATGTTTATTTTGCATATTATGTATCTAATGCTGTCTATCTGTATATATATATATATGTACCTATGTATTTGGCATAAACATGAAGCAAAGCTGATACCTGGAATGTTGTCCAGGTAGTTGATATATGTGTGATGAACTTTTAATAATGATTTTATGGTACAGAGGATGACCTTGGAGAAACCTTCACGATATTTCAGTGGCAACTGATTAATTGATAGATAACCTGATTATCTTCCTGTGAGCTCATAAAACACACAGTTGATTAAAAATGTTGTTACTAGACAGATTTATGGGGACACTTATGTGCTTGCCTATGCTGTTGATTTCTGTTCTTAATTTCATCTTGTGTGCCTAACAGTACAATTCACACCATTCTCTTTCCTCTGTTTTTATAAATTGCGTTGTTTAAAACTCTGGAATATTCTTGCTTATTTTCAGATCTCATCAGAAAAGTAGCACAGCAGCAGTTTGGAAATGGACAGGGCGATTATCAAAAGGTAAATTGTCTGTGTGTATGTGCATAAAAGAATGAAAATTATGACTTTGAAATTAGTTTTGTTTCTAAAACAGGAATTAGTATTTTAAAACTGTATGAACAAGATAGAAATACTAATTTTTTGAATAATAAGTGTGATGGTTTTGTGAAAAATGTGGGACCAAAACCTCTCAAAAGCAATTAAAAAGAAAAATTCCATAAGCCACTGTAAAGAAATTAATCATAGTTAAGGCTGACATAAATTCCAGCTGTAATGTGATTGCAGTGTCTGTTGCACAAAGATTGAAGTCTCTTTGTATTGAAAAATACTGCTTTTATTTTAAAAAAGCTTAGAAAACCATTACTGCTCAGCTGTCTTGTAAGCTTCAGCTGTTGTCCTTAAAAAACTGAATTTATATGCTGATTCTGGTGCCTTTGTAAAATGAAGTTTCCATAGCCTACTTATAAAGTACATTTTCGTTCATTTAGCATGTTAATCATGTGGAGGATATTTCTCGTTATCTCTTTAGGTTTGTGAATATCCTGTAACAGTTGAAATTCTTAGGGTATCTGGTAGCAAGAAGGTGGAATGGAATGTATGTCTGATTTTGAGGCTGTTCTCAAGGTGTTCTTGCTTTTGAAACAGTTCCAGGGGTTGGGTCTCTGGAGTAGGAATCTTAACTGTGACCAGGCAGTGGACAAGTTTCTTCAGGAGGTAGTTGATTACAGTCCCTGCAGTGTGGTGTACCTGTCAGGAGGATGAGTGTACACTTGGCATACAGGCACTGAGCTACTGCCTTGAATCAGGATGGCCGGAATGATCTTGGTATTTGAAAGGGGAAAGCCTTGTGCTTCCAAGTCTTCCTGACAACAAGCCTGTTTGTCCAGTAGATGGATAACCTTGGCATGACATCCCTGTGTGTGGGTATTGGCATGATGCATCAAGTGACTCTTGCTGATCCCATATACTTGTTTGGTGGGCTCTAAAGAGTGGTGCATCATTGATTGTGACTGCACACCCAGGAAGGAATGTTGGGTTGGGCTTGGTTGGGAGAGTCCTGGGACAAAACTGTTAGACCATAGGTGATATACGTGAGCACAAGTTTAGTATTTAGTAACTAGTACATAAGTCATGAAAAATCTGAAACTGATGATGGCTGTAGTCCTGCCTAGGGCATGTGTTTGTTGAAATAGTGTATGATTATGGGGTGGCAGAGACAGTATTAGGAGTGCTTAAGGAGCAGAACAGATACAGGCCATTTATCAGTCCATGTTCTGACCTGGATACAGTGCAGAACTTTGACATAAATTTGGAAAAGGAAAATACATCAGGACAAAATAGGCTGCCATTCAGAAGACAGAAGTGTTAGTAAGAGTCAACTGTGAAGCATCCAGCGTGGCTGTAGGTGTGACCCTGGAGAAATTTCCAGTGGATATAGGGAAGTGTGAATGTCACTGACGGATATGGGTCAGTAGTTTGAAATGTTTGCCTGTGGTTTTGATCAGTCAAATTCAGGGAGAATGAACTTAGACTAGGATGAGTTTGAAAGCGTCCATTAGGGTGATCTGGAAAACTTAGGGGTCTTCAGAGGAAACTGGAAGTGTTTGCTTTGCTTTGGAAAAGAACTGATTCCACTGGGGCGTGGAATAGAATTGATAAGGGTGTGTTTACCCTTTTAAAATATATATGGAGAGAAAGCATCAGGAAAACACTGCTCCTTAGGCAGAAGATAGTGCTAGCACAGAAGCAAAGGGGCTGAAATTGACCACATGCAAATCCATGTGAGAAGAAGACTTCCTCACCAAGCATTGGGAACAACCCGTCAGTAGCAGGAACAGGAAATCTGCTTCTCATATTTATCCTGTTAAATTTCTGCTGTCATTCCTCTGTATCCCTTTTTTTTTTCTTTTTTTAACCTATTTATAGCATGTGTTAGTGACCCAGGAGGCCCTTCCCACTTCTGTGTTGTCTGTCATGATGTTCCCAGTTGGACTCTTACCATGAGCATCTTCCCGTCCCCTGCCAGGGGCAGCAGTCTGCCAGGACAGCCCAGCAGCTGAGCCGTGCTTGCTCAGGGGGGGAGCCAGCTCACTGCTGCTGCTGCCATGGCTTTACTTGTGCTGGGAGAGTCCTTGCTTGAAACATTCGAAATCATACTTAGTACCACATCTATAAGGGAGGGTAAGCATTTGTTTTCCTCCCATTAGTATGGGAGAAAATGTGTTGATATGTTTGAAATATGATTTTGAACATGTTAAGTAATATTGTGGAATAGAGGTTTCATAAGGATGTGTGTGACACTGAAAAAAAATTCCTAAAAATTGAACATTTCTGATTTTCACACATCAGACTTTGGTTTGGGGGGTCTTGCCATCTTTAGCTTGTCCACTTCTCTTCCAGTTAGGAGAAAGGGGAAAGCATTATCAGCTGTCCACTTATCATGCAGACATGAAGGGGAAAATACAAGAAATTCTATTTGCATTGTGGAAATTAAGGGGAAATTGGGTTCTTCTGGAATTCTTGTCATTAAATATTTAGTTCCTGAGTGTTTTTCTGATGTTACAGATAAGAAGACAGTTAAGAACTGTTAAATAGATTTCCTCAGATTTTCCTTAGTGCCTTTTCTTTTTTTACTTCAGAATAATTTAAACTAAACCTCTACATGATTAGTTAAAAGTGAAGGTGAATTTTGTGTGTAATGTGTTAAGATCCCAAAACTGCCAGTGGAGCTACCAAAATAAAATAAGCATTCAAAAGAAAAAGTTAGTCAGAAATATCCTCTCAGTTATGACAGGTGGAATTCATGAAGAACTCACTAAACCACAGAGTAAGGCAATTGCTTTCTTTCTGTGAGATGTTTTGGGAATTATATGAAATAGATATTCAATGTGGAAGTAACTGGGCTGTCATGGTTTTAAGATGGAAGTATTTGTTGGACAAGTCCTAGATTCCTTTCACTTACCAGGGAAACCAGAAAATACCTGCTATGTATTTTCTTGTGAATATTTTTCCATAGTTATTTAATGGTGCTTCTGTGCATGATTTTACTTTAGTGGCTTTTGTTGTTGTTTCTGTGTTGTTAATTGTTACAGCTAATTACTCATTATTCACGGGATTTATTTTTTTGTGCATGCTGCCTGTGTATTATACACATTCTCCATGTGTTTTGACTTCCACAGCCAGAAAATGTTGTCCTGACTCTTCAGGTAATATATTATGGTAGATGAACAGTTTTGAACAGAAACTAACCATGCCTGTATGCATTATTTCTGTTAGAACATCCATAACCATTTTAAATGTTATTTTAAGTACTGTTTTTCCATCTAACCTATCTTAAAATAACTTACTGTGTCAAATAATCTTTGAAGTGTTCAGCTAGCTAGAAAAGAAAACAGTAATTCTTTTGCAAAATCTAGCCAAATTCTTCTTCCAATCATCTAGTTCATATTCTGCAAAAGGAAGAACAGGTTTTAACTAGCAGTTAATAATAATTTAAAAAATTAGTTTTCACCCTAGATTTGGTAATTAGGTCAGAAATTTGCGACTCTGCTAATGGTGATGGTTGCTGTATTTGGCTGAGTTGGTAATTAGGGATTGTGAGGAAGGGCATCAGCGAAGCTGAAACTGGAGCATGATTGATAGATTGTGAGAAATTCTAACTTTGCAGGACACAGACTCGATTTCATCCTTTTGATGCTAAGTTGCCCTTGTACTGGTGGATCTGGAAAACAGAAGAGGACTCAAAGTACTAGTGTGAGAATTAGTTCTCCTAAAATTGGGAAAGGAGGAGAGAGATTTTTCAGGGAAGAAAGACCACTGGGACATGCCCACACCATGCTGTTGATCTCTGTGCAGACACCTGTGCCTGATCCAGTTTTGAAAGGGTTAGCTTGTGTTTTCAGCAGAGAGAAACAGCACAGCCAGCTCACAGCTTGTCCCCTAGAAGCCCTGTCATCTTGTGTAGGGCTGTGCCAGGGCTAGTTATGGTACTGCATTGCATTGTTCCCTTTCACTTCATCAGCTCTTGAAAGCATCCTTTTAGTTGCTGCTGCTTTGCTGTTTGGCAGCAGAATAAACGTCTTTACCTGAGAGTGAAAATGTGCCCGCTCCTCCATGTTGTCCAGTCCCTAAGCAGTTTTAAATTCAAGCATTTGGAGGAACCTCTACCACTGTAATCGATCATCTGGTGAAGTACTTCCCTTTGTGGTTCATAAGAATCTTTCTACTCATAACTAAATAAAGGGAATAAGCTAAGCCTCCCTTCACCCTCTGATGAAGCATTGCTCTAGTTAGCCTTGCTGACATTTGTGGAGCCTTTTTGGAAACAGATGTGAGAAACAGTAAATTTGTGATCTGGGAAATTAAATGTGTTAATTTTTAACCTGTTTCAATTGCATTGATTCACATTTATTTGTTGTGGGCCTACTTCTCTCTTAGCACTCACTCTTGTAGTTTGCCTAGCTAGTAGTCTAGCTAAATAATTATTAGCTATCAGTATCTATGATGTTACGTATCTTTTTGTTAGAAAAGTTGTCAATTATTGACAAAATATACCACGTCCATAACCTTGGTAACTTAGTAGATGGTTTAGTCTGTAGTGTGTTTTTTAATCATTTGCTCTATATTGATTGCAGTTACTGTGTGATATCTGCTATTACCACTATTTTTGTCTGACTTGCAGGCCATCTACTATGAAATCGGTTTTATAGTCTCCGCAGCCTTGGGATTGCTATTTATTTTGTTACTGCCTCTTGTGGGACTTTGCTTCTGTATGTGTCGTTGCTGTGACAACTGTGGTGGGGAAATGCATCAAAGACAGAAGAAAAATGCTGACTGTCAGAGGAGCTGTTTTGCAACATTTCTTTTTGTTGCTTCTTTAATAATAAGGCAAGTGTGATAAAGAGAACAATATGAAGCCTGGTATAGCACTTATTTTGCAGTGTCATATGACAATATTACTGTATTAGCCTACAGGTGCAGAAATTATTTTATTAGACTACAATATTATTGCTTACTAAAGAAAATGTTACTGCATTATAAAAATGCTGCTACTATTGCTATCCGCAGGTCATTATGTACTTGAGCAATCTGTAGGTGTGAAACAAACAAAAAAATTAAGTTTGAATTTGGCAAGTGAAATTTTGACCAATCTCAAAATGGCAATTGCAGAATGTTACATTAAACTTACGAATGTGAGAGACTTTCCTGTTTTCAGTTATCATCCCATAGAGAATCTGAGATTCAACATACTGCTTCGTTCTTGAATAGTGTTGTAGTGGTGAGAAAAGCAAGTGTGTGATTTCCTTCAGTATTTGCTGTCTTCCAGATACTCTTATTAGTTCAAAATAAGGGGTTTTCCTTTGAGTCCCGAGTTGTTTAAACCATGCATGAGCTCACTGTGAATCCTAGAGTTTGGAGGCATTTTTGCGCTGTTGCTATTAGCACACTCCTGTGTGTGTATGCTGGGTGTGTAATGGGTGATAAGGAACTACAATCAAGACTTCTTTTCCCTGCTATCAAGTATATTGTTTGCTTTCAGGCATTCTGTTTTCTTTTAACTTCATATTTTCACTTGCCTACTCCGCTTATTTTGTGATTATATTAAAAGAAAAAAAAATTTGTTTTTTGATCTATACCATATGACTGTTCAGTCAGGTGGAATGTACTTTGTCACTTCATTGTAATCTAGAATTTATTTTTTCTACTACTGTGTGTCATGACAAATTGAGTTCTTGCCTATGCTCAGAGGGGGGCCATGCTGATATCAGATATGGGAACATGCTCTTTTCTCCCAGACATCACTAACAAACATGACCCTTAAGTATTCTGAAGACTAGAAAGCTGAATCATGTTGTAGGTGATAGGTGCACCTCTGCCATGATGACAGGACAAAAGTTCTTCATGGTACAGTGGTGCCTTGAGGACAGTAGGTTATTCAATTACCTCAGCATGCCAAAGCTGAAGGTGGCTCACAGAGCTCGCCAGCTGTCTTTACACCACATTGCAGGATGCTACTTTCTGGTTATAATGGCTGAGCAGTGTTTCCTGTCAGTAGAGAAATTAAGAGATCGTCCCCCTTGCTGGTCTCTTTAACTTGCATATTTGTTGTCAGCTATCCTTGTGGGATTAAGCATACCCAGCATTGACAAGTGTTCCTTCCCAGGTCATGCCTGGCAGATCAGTGATCCCTAGTAATATGCTTTCCAAAACTAACAAAATTGCCTCTTTAATTCCTCCTTTTTTTTTATCCTTTTGTGTGAGACATCAGGAATATCAGATGCTTACCCTGAGGAAGGGGTTGATTTGAGATCTGTCTGCAGGTTTCCACGAGTAGAGATAATCTCATATGACTCCCTTGCTAATTCTCTAATGCTATGAGTGCTGTGCAAGGCAACACAGAACTTTACAAGGCTAATATTACTGATCCCAACCTGACTGAGGGTGCAGGCCACTGCTCTGTACGAAGAGAGATTCTCCTGCCCTTCCTGGATCTCTTTCACAAAGAAGGAGAAGATGCCCTGTCTGGATCTATTTAAGCCCGCATCAGGTTGCTTAGTGCTGTGCTGTAACACAGAAAGGATGGTTTTACCAGTAAGCCATTGCCCCAACAGAAAAAACTGGAGAAGGCGTGAGACTTACCTACAACTTTTTTACATGTCTTTTGCTGTACTCAAACTAAGTCTTCTTCTGGATTTATTATCTACTTTCCCCCAGGGTTCCCATGCAACTTCAGCTTAGGTGGAAGATTTACCGGTAGTGCTTCCCAAAATCACACTTCTTGAGGACTGTGCCAGAGCTGAAAACATAAGCTGTGACAGTAACCAAAAGAGTTACTGTCCTATGTGAGTAAAATGCTTATGGCTACTTGCAGACAGAGTCAAAAGAATGAAACTTTGAGTGATACTCACTAATACAGGGTTACATCAAGGTGTGCTATGAAATCATGAAGGTGAGTCCTGTCATCATTTGGGTATAGCTTTAAGTTCATGCAGCATTGGGGACCTTTGGGAGTAGGTCTCCTAAACCCCTGCCAGGTGATGAGTGCTGTAGACTCCTTCACCAAGAGCTGTGCTCCTTCAGAAGGTGCATTTAGCAAGGCTAGCATCCATCAGAGTACCAGTGGGGCTTTGCTTGAAAGGCACTCCAATGGAACGTACATGCAGACACATGCTGGAGGGACTGGGAAGGATTTCTAGCGGAATGGACTTCTTCAGGATTGCCATCAAAGTGTATATTCTGCATCTGCCTCCCTCTCTCTTGCAGGGCTAGCCATTCTGGGATTCTTTCAGTCAAAGGGTCAGAAGATTGAGGAGAACGTGGAGCACTGAGGCATTTTTTCTTTTCCTGCACCACCCCCCCACCACACAGTTAATAGACTTATTTATTTGTTTATTTTTTATTAAAATGTTATTATTTTCAGTCCTCGGTGTGGAACAATAGTTCCAAACTGTTCTTCCTCGGCCAGGAATACAGGTTAAATGCACAGTGAAGGGTATTAGTAGGGAAAAGACACTGAATTTGAAGCCTGCAATAGATTCTGTATGTAGGCAACAACTCTAGTAACATGGGGATGGTTCTTCTGTATGTCAGGATGCAAGTTCACACTGACATGTATATATGATGTTAACGTAGATTTTAGAATATTTCAGCCAGTAGATTTTTATCACAACAAACATTTCTTCTCACTTTTTCACTAATGTAGTAGTCTGGTAATTAGGAAGAGATTTTAATACTAAGCTTACTGCAGTGATGTGTAAAGGAAATAAAAGTATGACAGATTTTCTCTTCATTTAAAAGAAAGATCTACCTAGATCCACTTTCTGCAGATGGAGCATAATGTGAAAAGTATGCTTTCCTCAAGGAGGGGTATGTTACATATGCAGTTGTTTATCTTAAACTTAACAGGCCTTTAGCTTGTCATTTTCCAGTACATGCCCTTTATGATTGAAATATTTCTTTTTATAGATTGAGTTGAAAATGCATGCAGTGTTTTTGGTAATTCATAGCTTTTATAATGGATGTTGTCCTAAAAAGTAGAGTTCTATGGCTAAAGAGCAGAGGATATAGAAATAATCTATCAAACATATAACTAAGTAGATTTGAGATTCCAAATGTAAACTGAAAACAATTATGTGCTTTTCTTCAAAGGTTAACTGAGAGTTTAGGAACAGAGGCCTGCTATTACCTCTTATTTCCTAGTCATCTGCAAGTTGGGGCAAATACATGTTTTTTCTAGGAAAGAAATGTTATTTTCTCACTTCCTCTGTATTATAAATGGAGGAATGTTTGATTTTTAAGAAAGCATATATTGCAATACCAAATTTGCTGGTAATAGAAAATGCTGTGGCTGTTGAATAGGAAAACACATAGTCAGTTTTCTGTTCTTTGGAGAGAGCTTGTGTTATAACCTCTTCCTTGAAGTTGTGAATGTTATGTAGGAAGCTAGGGAAGGCCACGTCTGGAGGAGGGGAATGGTATTTGGCATCTTGGTAAGTACCTCATGCAGGCTTCAAAGGCGTCCTCTTGGCTTTGTGAGACTGGTAATACACATTGTTCAGAACCTGGAAATCAATATTACCTGAAAGAATTGGTGGAAAAGTTGGTAACAGAAATCTCTATCCTATTATTTTCTTAAATTCTTTAGCTAGTAGTGAGGAAGGGACCAGTCTTCCAATATGTAAATCTGCTCAGGGTTTCTATTCTGTGCCTTGAAATTTTTTGCAAGTTGAGCTAAAGGAAAAGCTTGGGTTCTCCACCGTGAGTGGACTAGTAATATTTATATCAGTCTGTGAAACCTGACAAGAAACTTGAGTGTGGAATATCAGACTTCTGAAGAATTGTTTAAACAATTCCTCAGCCTGTTACAGAAAAAGCATGTCCTTTTTAGTCTTGCTTTATGATTTTCTCCTTGTAACTACATATTGAATGTTGACTCAAGGCTCAGATACATAATAGATAGATTCTTTTTCCTCTCTCATGTTTGTTTGTTTACATTCACAGTTGTTCTGAGTGCCTTGTCTGCTGGAAGTATCTCCACTATCTTGTTTCCTTCCATTTAGGAAGCTGAAGAGAAAGATGAACATGCTCGAGCCTTACAAAGTACTCTTTTGTTAGCTTCCACTTGACCTTTCTGCTCTGTGAGCATAGCATTGAAAGGACATATAAATGCTGCTTGTCTAAAAAACGAGGATGTGATTATAAACTCGGAGCCTCAGCGCCATGTGCAAATGTTTGGTTTTCCTGATAGCCTCAAATAGTTTTTCTTCTCATTAACAAAGAAAAACAAAAAAGCTTTGACAGCAATTGCCATCACAGTACAATGAAAATAAATAATATGTGGTATATGTCCAAAATTAAGCTGCTTACTTCTGCTTGTCATGGCGTCACAGAATGGTTTGAGTTGGAAGTTACTCAGTTCCTTGGTGTTTGTTCATTCTGAGTTCTCACTCCTTGGGTGGAAGCTGATTATTGTGGCTGCTTGAGTGTTGGTCATAGTGAAAATAAAACTATGCCATTTGCTGTAGATTAAGTAAGTAGGAAGATCAATATGTGTGTCACTTCATTCCTTAGTGACTTCTGGGAGGTTAAGTAATAGCCCGTTTTGAAGACATAGCTGTGAAATTTTGGGTAGAGAAGCAACCTCTTCATGTCAAACTCATCCTGTTGTGAATATTTTTGGATATTGAGAAAAATGTTTGTGAAGAGATCCTAGTAGATCTGCATCTGTGGCGTATAGTCTTGTCCTCTCTCCTGGAACATGCTCTGAAATTAGAATTTTCTTTCTGAGAGTATTTGTCAGAGCAGCAGAAATTCTTGTACTCGGGACCAGTTTTATCAGGAAAACAAGCCTTTACGCTGTTTGGGAAAGCTAAAATAGGAAAAGCAAAATAAAGATGAAGGTTTGGTTTTGATTCACTGAAGAAGGAGATGAGTATCATGAATCAGGGTGTTATGCTCCTGTCTTGCCAGGATACACAAGTCATGTTGTTTTAGGTACCTGTTTGCTCTCCACCATCACATTTATGTGGCTGTATTATGGTTTCTTTTGAACATAAATTCTTTGGAGCAAGAGTTATACTTACCATGTATCTTTTTTTCCCATAGGTAGCCTGTTGTAGGGTTTTCTCTGTTTTAAATATTTCTCTATTTTTAATATTTCTCTTATTTTAAAATACTAGTATCTAGGTCTTCTTGATACCCCAGCTTAGGAATTTTGACAGTCTGGAAGGAGTACAGTACCATTTGTGTTAGTGATTCCCTTCTCCTGTGCTTGGATGTCTGTAGTGGCTTTTCAGGGTGCTGCCTCTCTAGTATTAAGCTGTTGCATTACAGTACACAGTAAGTGACTGAACAAATGTGCTGTCCTGGAATTGCTTGTAATACACCAGACTGCAGCGTCAAGGCAGTGTCTGCCCTTTGGGGATGTATCCTGCCTGTGGTGAGAGGATCTCTGCTGTCTTCTGGAGAGTTAGGGCTTAACCCACAAGGGTTTGTAGTCAGCCTGATTCTGAGGCTGTTACCACTCTGGTGGTTACTCTTGACCTTTCTCGTACTTGTCTGAAAGGTTAGCTGTTGTGAATGTGATATGTTTAAAACCAAAACTCATCCTTCTGTTTAAGTCTATTTTACACCTAAGCTAAATGAAAAACTAAGGATTATGTATGCTAAGAGAGCTTTGAAGACTCTCATGGGACCCTTGATTGCCTTTTTACTTACTGTTTGTGGAGATCTGCCATGCTGTAATTAGAATTTTACAGTTGGGATTGATCAAATAGAAAATAATCAGCAGCAGTGCTGACTGGAAGTCTAGCTCACTTTCCACCTTTTGTTTCAGTATCAGGAAGTACTTATATATTATTTTGGCATTAATAGGGACTATTCATATACTTTTGAAAAATCCATGCAATTATGTAAATAAATTGTGCCATTATGAATAAATCTTGCTAAAGTTATCAAATGAAAAATACTCCTTTTCACAGTTAAGTTATGAGCATTTGCTTGTAGCTCTGTCAAGGTTAATGATACTTGTAAAAGAGCCTAACTTTTCTAAGTCTCATACAATTCACCCAGGCTATACATGTTTTCTGACAGTACCCATGCAAATGGATTAGTAGTTGTAAGTTAATAACGTCTGAAGACTTTGAGTTAACATTGCTTTTTTTTTCTTTTTAATTAGTAGTACAATATCAACCCTTATGGCTCATTCCTCTACTCTGTCTCATGGTGCATGTGAGAACCTGTCATAAGAAAAAGAGATTGTGTAAATTTATGGAGACCTTTCTTTTGATAATGTTGTCCTTTTTTTGCTGTAATTTTTTGGTTCTTGCTTATGTCAGAATGTGCATTTACAGTAACAAAGAAATATCTGTTATCTATGTTTTTTGTAGTGTTGGAGTGCTCTGTGCATATGCTGCCAACCAGCATTTAACTAACCAAGTCCGAGGAGCAAAGAAACTGGTTAACAGTAATTTTAAAGATCTGAAAATTTTCCTTAACGACACTCCAGCGGTAAAGAATTTTTTCTTTATGGGGGAATGAGGGTGGGAGGGAAGAGGTATAAATAAGAAATATTTCAGAAAACAATTCTTTCTTTCTCTTTGGTATAAATCACACCTGCATTATTTTTTTTATTCTTTGTGTGTCAGTCTCACTAAGTAGAATAAATGGTGCAAGGTGAGACATTTTCACGCAGAGTTATCCTGATGAATCGGTATTCTTTGAATAGATTCTGAGCTGTACTCTGGGAGTATGCTGCTATGATGCTTGCAGGCCCTTTTCCTCCCACTGAACTAGTGTAGATCACTAGCAGATGATAAATAATTTGGAAAAAATAGGGTTTTAAAAGGAATACATACAAAAAATTATGTTACATGAAAACTTGGATTCCTTGTTGCTCATTCCTGTTTCCTTCTATTTTGTACTTACTTGTATGTGCTCTGGGACTGAACCACAATATCTTCTTTCCCAGGAATATTTCTGACTTTTTTCTTCAAACCAGAGTCATACTGTACAATACTGAATAGGAAAGATTCTTTCCTTTCACACTTAGGGTCCCATAAGCAGTCCTCTGCATATCTTGTTTTGTATTTAAAGAAAAAAGAAATGCTAATGAGAGAGACTTGTAAACAATGTACAGTTTCAATTCTTCGTGAATTTGTAGGGGAAAAAAAGTCTTACAGTCTGATTGTCTGGGCTTTCATTAATTTTAAAAATAGATGGAATACACACAATTACGTGGAATCCACAAGTGTGCAGCATTCCAGTCACAGTAACTCTGGGCAGCTTTTTCTCCTGGCCAGAGCTGTGTTAGAGCAGGAGACATCTGGGGGATGACATAAAATGATTTCCTATTTGGAGATGTTCCCCATACAGTTATTCGTTTGCATGTGGTGCTGTGACAGACTAGTGGTGGAGGTACATGGCAGGAGGTGGAGGTCATGCCAATAACCCCTCTTGAAATAGAGTGCCTTTTGTCAGTCTGGAGCTGACGCTGGGCACAGAAGGAGAAATCCAGTCACTTTAGAAACCACCGGAGTCCCATTGATAGCACAGTGCTGACAGTAGGAAACGTCAGAGGAGGAAATCTGTTATGTAGAAGTAACTTAATAGGCAAAAGAATAGACACTGGCTAAAAAGTTAATAAAAATGCTGAAGTATTAAATTTAAAAAGTGTCAGGACTTGGAACACTTGTGCGAGAGGTTACTCAGAGTCTCAGTTAGCATTTTTTTAGTTTCCAAGTGGGATTTTTACTTTTTGAGACTTGGTGCTGATGCAGTCATCAGCTGTATCTTCTAAGTCATTTCGTCAGGCAGGGTGCATGAGTATCAGGTATACACACACATTTGTAAGAATTTCTTCAGGAAAGGAGAAGTGCTTCAGCTTTTTGGACAAGTTCTGGAATCCCGCTATAAAGCTTTGAAATCCGAACTGCTGTCCTTGACTCATCAGTATGGGGTGTATACAGCATGTAAGAGGATTTGAAAAACAAGTCCTGTGTTAAGAGTTCTTGTCACAGAAGATTTTCAGATTATGAGAACTGAGTGATAACGCTATTAGTTATACAGACTCACCTTTTGTCTGTGACATTGCTGGAGACAATGCAAAACCTGTAGCCCTGAAAAATTTTAGTGCTTAAGTTAGCCTAGGTAGACAAAACAACCAAATAATCAAAAATATACCTACAGCCTTCTTAGTAAGAAACTCAAGTATTTTTTCCTGTTTTACAGAAAGAAGATCTGCTTTGTACTTTGTTATTCAATGATATCCACTGCTGTATCATCCATAGGTTGTTCTGATGGTGGTTTTTTGGTCTCTTTTTCTTTATTTCACAGAAAATTTGAGACTGCAAGCCAAATACACTTTGGTACACATTTGAGTCATGCTTAAAATTGAAAACCCATTTGTCTAGTGTGTTAACCTTTATACCACTCTAACTCAGTTGGCAAAGAATGAGTAATTGTTTAAACATGCAGAAATCAATGAAGGTTATTTAATGTCTTCTCAAAATTAGTATAAAATTTCTGCTTGGGATGGTTCTTTGATAGCCTTTTGTCCAAACCCAGTATCTGGTGATATCTAAGTTGCTGGTTTATACTTATTACGATGTCTTGGTGGAGCTCAAGTTGAGACCAAATCCGCTTGGGGGTAAGGAAAACTATTTGCATTAAGACAGAGCAGCTGTCTCCTTTCCACAAGAGAAGCTCTGAGAGGCTGCCCGGGCACCGGCCAGTCTGGTTAGTGAATTGCTTCAAAATTACCACTGCATCAATGCTGCACATCTCTCCGTGAGGGAGAAACTGATGCCATGAGAAAATCAACTAACAGAGTTTGGAGGCGTGCAAAACTGTATTGGCTTGACTGACTCAAAGCCTTCATAACGTTGCAGTTCCTGCTACTTAACACTTTTAAGCTGAATCATTTACCGCAGAGATGTTCCAATTAAGTACCTGTCACAATTAAACTGGTCTGTTATTATGTGCACTTCTGCTAAGGAAATAAAATACTTAGTTAAGTGAAAGCAATAGAGAGCCAGGGCATTTGCACAAATATTTTGATTGTTTCAAGGTGACAGTTTGACACATTCTAAAGCATTTCCAATTCTTTTAATGTTTTTTTTTTAAATCATCTTCTTTACAGCAAATTGACTATTTGGTGAGCCAGTACAACACAACTAAGGATAAAGCACTCTCTGACCTAAATAGTAAGTACTTTGATTTAAAGGGGGTTAGCAATGTGTGTTTGAAATCTTCAATAACATAATGTAATTAGCTCATAATGCAAAGTGAAACTTTATTTATGAGACTATGGTTTTCAAAAAGAATGCTATTCTCCACCATATGAGACCAACTTCTAAAACTCTTTTAACAAAAAATGTCTGAGAGCTGGTATAATGCATAGTATTTCCTGAAATAAAAGTCTTTTATTAAATTGTTTGTACAATAAGCCAGACTAGTATTTTATTTTCCTTTTTATAGTTCAGTAATGACTAATACTTAATGCTTTTTTTGGAATATTTTTCCTCAGTTTTTAAATTGTAGGCAAATATCAATGAACAGACCTTCTAGCAGTTATGACGGTTCCAATGAGTGAGAGATCTCTGTATTTGTTTATTTTTCTTGTTGCACCTTTGTCCTCTACTCAGCTCAAAGTTGAGGTATAAGCTTATCTCCTTTCTAAAGCTGCTTAATGTATTTACCATTTCAGAATGAGCAGTTGAAAAGCAGGAGATAAAACTTGAAGTAGAACTGCCGCACTTTCCCCTTCAGCACAATTCCAGTATGAGGCATCACCTTTTAAAGCTCTCAGTCAACAGAAACAACCAGAAATCTGATTTTTATTTTTTATTTTTATAATTTAAGCTTCGCTTTACAAAAACTCACGGTAGAAAGGGCCGACCATATTCAGTGCATTGGTAGCAGGTGTAAGTAAATGCATCCAGGTCTGCATTTCAGACTGAAGGATTGTTGCTGGGATCAAACTGCAACTGTGGCATCATGCCACTTACCATAAATTGACTTCTCATGCCCAGAATTTATACTTCTGTCTAGGTTTAAAATGTATTTTAAAAGTAGTTTTCAATGCAGCCAGCTTGGCATCCACTGAGGTTAATATGTCTTGTCTATAGGAGGCTATAATGCATATTGAATGTACTTGTGAAAGTAGCAGTAGCAGTGAAGTAGTCTTCCTGCTTAATTCTCAGCAGGAACACTCTAGTCTAAAAAAATGTGTGTAATCTTTAAGTTAATAGTAACAATAAATAATAATATCTCTATTTAAAGTACTACCTTGAAGCTTCCCAGCCGCTCCAATGTGAAATTTCAAATTAAATGTTTATTAGTTCTCAATGCCAGTTTATTATGTTAGTTAACAGGAACCTAGCTGGATCTGTGATGAGAGTAATCATTAGTAAATAAAGATAGCTTTTATTTTCCTGAAATACCAGAATTAAGTCTGTAACACTTGAGTATAAAAGGATTTCATTCTAAGGGAATCAGTGGTAGCATAAACCTCTAGAGAACTGTACATGGGTTCAGTTTGGCCACCCTAAGGAAATGCTGAGAAGTGTTTTTTGCTTGATAAAAATTCTCATCCCAGGCCAGACATGACAGCACTGACAGTAATGGATGCTTCTGTACCGTGCAGTATTCCCATCTCATCAAAAGCAAAAAACTCAAAAAATGTGTTTACTGTGATCTGAAAACGGAGAGCACCCAGGGACGGCCTAAAGGATATGTTACAATTAAGTGCTACGCCAAACTCTGCTCGGGGTTTCTCTGTCATTTTGCTGAGCTAAGCTTCCTTTCTGTTTGTGGGCAGTGAGAGTGAAGCGTTTGGAGGTGGGGGGAGCTGTGGGTGCTGTGAGTGTCCGTGCGGGATGCACTGCGTGAGGGGCAGCGACTGGAGGCTTGTGCTTAACACGCTTAAAGGCTTTCAGCGGAGCTGGCTGGCGGGTCTGGGTTGTGGGTGACCTTGGCATTGCTGGATACATGAGGAACAGGACAGAGGAGAAGAATCCATTTTTTAGTTTCTCTTGCACTATGAAAACGTAGCGTGTAGCGAGAGTACGCCACAAAATTCCGGTCCAGATGTTGGGCCTCTCTGACATAGATTTTTTCCACGTAGATTGTGGAAAAAGTCCAGTTTCCAGAAGAGTAGAAAATGCAATGAAATACATACTGTGGAGTTTGTTGGAATGTGGTGTGTCTTCACCTATGTGGTCAAGTGCTAGTGAATATTTTCCACGATATTTTGATTTGCTGCTTCATTTTTAGGCCTACAGCTAGGTAAAGCAGAGCTATGTCCCTGCATTACATTCTGTCACTAAGTTCTGACTGTCAGGCCTTAGAAAAATTTCAATAATACATGTACACTTTGTTAAGTAAGAGCCTGATAGCTCCTATGTTGAGATAATTTAAATTGAACTAGTGTGTAATGGGTTTTTTTAATCTCTTCATACTACAGATGTTGGACCTGTGCTTGGAACCAGAGTTCAGGAACAGCTGGGAAAAGAAGTGCGTCCAGCACTTGATGCAGCTCTGACAATGGCAGGAGGTAAAGATGTACATGTTTCTTTATAATTTTCTGTTGCCATGGTAAAACAGGCATTATCTTTCTAGCACACAGCATGGGATAGCTTTGTGCAGTACCATGAGTCAGCTCATTCTTCTACATGCTTTGATGTATCTTCTAAACTGAGGATTGCAGATATTTTAAGATTTATAAATACATTTAAAAACTAAATCAAGATTTATGTTCTATTATTGATACTTGGTTTCGGCAGTCGTTGAAGAGAGATGAAATCCAATTTCCCTGCTCCAGGTTGTTGTCCCTTTCTGTTGAATATAAGGGAGACTGGGAAATCTGTCCTTTTAGAGCTGTCCATAGGTATTTGCAGGTCAGAAAATGAACTATATCTTTGTTCTGTACACTGCCAAGCTTGTAAGAGTACTAAGCAACATTTCTTCATTGTATCTTTGAGTTTGGCATTGCTCATACTTAGTTCTTTCCTCCTCTAGAGAAAATATTGCTTTAATATTTTTTCCGTTTAAGAGTTCTTTTTTCAGAAATCAGGTACAGCTTATAGGACAAAGGGAAGAGTACCCATGAACTTGAGTCACTTTGGTTTTGGTTTGATTTTTTTTTACCCATGAGTTCTTTCTCATTCACTTGTCGTCGTTCTCCTTTTTTTGCTTTATTTCTCTTGTTTGTCTTGAAGTCAAAGTGGAAAGGGCTATCAAAGGTAAAAACCACAGTAAAACCTTGTGTTGTGTGAAGTGCACTATATTTTTGTAACTTGTGTATTTTTAGCTGTGTCTGTGTGGTTCTTTGTGTACTAAACACCTGTTCAGTGTTTGGGATTTTTTTCATTTTGTGTTGTTTATTTGGTGTGATTGGGATGAAATCTAAAGCCAGTGCTGACTACTCATTAATGCTTGGCTGATGCAACATGATCTCCTTACCTTTCATCTTGCAGCTACATAATTTGTGAGTTGGACTATAAGCAAAACACTGAAAATACTGCTTTGTGGATGTGGGCTTTCTTTTAATTTCTAGTGACCAAGTGTTAAAGTTCTTTACTAAAATCACTGAGTAAGGAGAGGTACAGAAAGGGAAGACAAGTAATGTGGGAAGTGGGTGGAATCTCAATAAAAATAGCCTGAACACATGAATTTCTTTGTAGGAAAGCGTAAGTGATGTATTTTTATGAGCAAAAAGTACATATTCTGTGCTAGAGGTTTTTTCTGGAAGGGAGTCATCGTTATTTAAATCACTATTGTTAAGAATGTCATAGCATTTATACAGGTACACTTGCTCTTCATATCTGTATCTATAGCCTGCTTTCTAACTATAGTGTTTCTTAAAAAAATTCACTTCCTCGTAGCCATCAGAGAAACAAAGGAAGCACTGGAAAATGTGAGTGTCTCTGTGGAGGTTCTGCAGGAGGGAACAGAGAGGCTTCATGCAAACTTGACAGATGTTAAAATGCATCTCAGTAATACCCTCAATGACTCCGCGTGCAATGCAGCTCAGGCTGCCTCAACTTGCAATATCATCAGGAATTCACTAAGTCAACTGAACATCAATGCCAATTTTAGTGGGGTAAGATTTTGTAGTAATATTTTTCAGACTCTTAGAGTGTGATTGCCTTGAATAACCCAGTAGTATTTCTGCAGCTCAGTGGCTTGGTGTGTGCTGTCACTTGTGAGATAAGTGACCTTCCCTAATGCTGAGTTTCTGGGTAATTCTAGTCACTGTTTTCATCTCCTCTGTAGAAAAGAATGAAATGTGTGTTAAGCAGCTATGTTGAAGTGCTGCTCTTGGCAGTGAAATAATCTGCCCTCCCAAAAATGCTGGGTTAAGCTTTGCTTTTGTGCAGCAGAAGTTTCAGGAGTGTGTTGGAAAGATTCTGCTACAAATCTTTCTGGTTTCTTTACCCTCTCCTAACTTTGAAATATGTACTAAATTAGCAAGAGTGCTACTTCCACGTGACTCAGGCATGTTTTTTGCTTCCTAGTTGCCAGGAGTGAGCTCACAGCTTGCAAAGGTCAATGATGTCCTTAAAATAGACCTTTCTAGTCTGGTTCAAAAGGTATGTTTCTTGACAGACTTGTAAACTGCTAATAAATAAACTGGGATACCTGTGTATCACTTGTTTTCCTTTGGTTTCTCAAGCAGAATTCTTTTATTCCCACCTCTTCCTGCTTCGTGGTGAATATCTCATTATTCTGTTGTTTGGCCAAGACTTAATACTTGAAAGTATGAATGTAGTACTTTGTATCTCTAGGATGCTACAGTCAAAAATGTTTGCGAATTGTCTGATGGAAAGAACAATGCTAAAAAACCCCAAAATCTAGTAGCATGCTCTGCATTTTTCAGTTCAAACTAAAGAAATAAAAAACCCTCTACTCTGCTAATTAGTTTTACTGTATTTCAGCTATTTTGAAATACTTCTTTTAAATTCTTTATGTACATATTTACTATTAAACCTGGTGCAATGGACCAAGTCTAATTACTATTAGTATTTTTGCAAGACTTTCCACAAAACACACTGATTTTCAACTAGGAAAAAAATTACTTAGTTTGAACAGTTGTAAAATCTAGGAATCTGAAAACATTTGCTAGGAATTGAAGGCGCTTTCTGGAAAAAAAGGCTGTATGTAGAGAGCTTAGACCCCTGCCTGCTTTTGAAGTGATCAGTGTTGCAGGGAGTAAGGCTTCAGTCATCAACTGCAATGGCTCCTTCTTTCTGTGCAGATAAGCTACTCAGCTTTGTCCCCATGGCTTAGACCCTTTCTTTTGCCTTCTCCCAGTGTCTTTAGAAGCTGTTGGATTTCATTGTTTGTAACATGCATTTCATGTTTGGAAGACATAGACTTGCAGAGAGGAGGTGTTTGGCTGCTACACAGCAAACCCTATCACTTGGTGAATTTTCATATGTGCCTTCTTGGTTTTAGATGAGATGGATGTGATAGGCAACAGTTTGAGGTGATTTTGACTAATTGACGCTTATTTAAATGTAGCCCTTTTTTTTTTTTTCCCCAAGGAGTATTCCAGAGAGCAAACTGCATCTGAAATTCTGAAATATACTTAGAGTTCCTCTTTTGCTTTCACCTTTTCTAACGTGTAGTGATAGAAAATTATTTTCATAGTTTTGCCACATACATTTACGTATGTGTATGCTTTTGATGCATGAATAAAAGGGAAAAAATTGCAAGCAGTATGACAATGAGAAACATGCTCTAATTTTTCCAACTTTTATTCTTAGGGTTATGCAGCTTTTAATGATACTCCAGACTTAGTGGTGAATCAAACCAGGAACATTTTATCAGGTGAGGACAAACTGTCTTTTCACTTTGATCGTTTAATGGTTCTGTTTTATTGATAAAATATTTTCTTAGCTAGAGATCATTAAAAATAGAAATGTAAATATTACCTTTTTTTTTTTAATCTGGTGCCAAAAAAACCCCCATAGAAGTCAATTGTGCCTTAATGAGGACCCAAAATTAAATCTAAGAATAGGCCATGTGGTAATGGTATTTTATGGAGGAGTTTTATCTATTAGGCTTTTTACTGCTCAAGTAATGAGAAATCTTGGGATTCCAACTTCACACTGACACTTTATTTGGTTGAAAGGCTGATTTTCCTTGACTGATGTGTTTATGACATATTTAGGAGTGTGATGTTAAAAAAACTGAACCTGCCTGCTGTTGTATTAAAATGTAGTGGATGGCAAAGGGAAGGTAAAAATTTGCCTTAAGGAGAATTTAAATGGCTATCTTAATTGTTTTGTTGCTTGGGTTTTACGCTTTTTACTCTTTGAACATACCTGTATGGTAGTATAGTGTGCGTATACTAATCTGTTTTAATTTTTGTTCTTGCATTGTGGACCTGTTCTGCATTATATAAGCAGCTATTCCTTGTAAGTTTTTCTGTTCTTTTTCTTCCCCTCCTGGGCAAAATGAAGCACAGTATAGACACAAGCATAGTGTACTGTGTGAACTTGCCTAAAATGAGCCAGTTTTAGAAAACTAATGTTATGCTTTTCATTAGGAAACCTAGAGTAGACTTAGTCATTTTTAGCATCCGCTGATTGGTATAAACACAGACAAGCCATCTTAATTTACCTATTTATAAATTGTTAGGAATTTGTTTGCACAAAAACTGAGTTTGAGTTCCAAAGCAAATAAATAGGTTTACTAGGAAAATAAAAAAGGTATTTATTTATAAACTTTTAAAACAAGAATGATTTGTTACCTGGTTGATTTGAAGTATAAACGTCAAAAGAGACCAACTTGTCCAGTTGTTTAAGAAAGAAGGTGGTGCCTACGACCAAATTCAAACCTGTAGTTACACATTCTCCTGTTTCAAGTACATTTCATGTTGAAAGAAGAGGGAGAGTATAGAGAAACATAGACAGTATATATAAATGAATTAATCACGTGTCTGTAAATCTAGTGTGTATCCAAACTTTAAGTATAGGGTAGCATGTTTGTTCATAATCTGAAGGAAAAATGGCTTAATTGATTGTTGTCTCAGGAGTGTTGCTAACTAATTGAGAAGAATTTATTTAAGTAATCTCTTTTAAGAAGGTTGAAAATAACTAGTATAGATTCTCAATGTAGGAAGTATAATTTCTTTCAGTGTTGTATTCCCAAGGCATGGGGTTTAAATAGATTTTGATTTTCTCATTCGTAAACTTAGTGGCTAATTGTCTTGCTCAGTGTTACCATTTGCAATATTGCATGAAAAGCAAGATTTAAGCTGGCTAGATAAAAAGTGACACGTCCATTATAATGAAAGGCAAGAGGAAGAACTCTGGCTCAACTTCTGCATCTCTCATCATGAAAATGAATGCTAAAAGCAAAGTGCATTTTAAAAGGCCATTGTCTTACTTCAGAGCTCAGTGTTTTGTTGCCTGCTTGTCTCTTCCTCACACTTGTCTTCATGGCTTGCTTGTTACATGTGGCAAATGGCTTAAGAGCATTTTGAAACACATACATGGAAAGTAGATTTCCTCTATGGATCTGTAAGAGTGAAATATATATATTCTTTTAGATATCCAAGCTGTGCTGGAATCCATTGGTTCAAATATTACTACCTTCACAAAAACGCTCCCTGTTCAGAAGATTTTAGCAGATTTGATGATATATCTTACACAGAGTGAAGCATATGTTCAAGATTATTTTCCACTAGTGGAGCAGTACGATTTCTACAGGTATGTACAAGAAATAAGGCAGGAGTGAAGTTCCACCTACTGTTAATACTTTTTAATATTTTAATGTTCTGTAAAGGCAAGTGAACTATTAATGATGCACACAGTGAAACAAAGATGCTATAAGGCATGCTATGTTTGTTACTGGCATTTTGGTAAAAGCCAGATCAAAAAACTGGGTCTTGTTCCACCACAGATCAAGAGGTAGTTTCTACTCTAGGCCTTCAGGTCTTTTTTCAGGAAGGAAGGATGTAGGTAGATATCGAAGATGTAAAGCCTAAAGGAATGGATTGTTCTATAATGCCAGGGTGACTTTTTATTTAGGGCTTGTTTTCATTGAGTTGCAGGTAAGTTGTGAGCACAGGAGCACAGAGACCTTGAAGCCAATCCCTTATTATTGTACCCTTTTTACTGCAAAGGAGGAGTAGCAGGGATTCTGCCTCACACCTCTAGATCTTTGTGCACCCATGTGTGCCCCTGCTGGTGTCGTACTTGTCCTTGCAACTGCATGGGTTAATTGTACCTTGAGAAAAACATGCTGTCTATTTGAGACTTCCGTGACTCTTGGAGTTGAGTAATCTCATATTTTGAAGCATAAATTGCTTTATTTCATACGATTTACCTTTGTCCAGATATAGGAATTTCTGTCCTCAAGGTCATCAAATTCTCCCTACATTTTGTTTGATGCTTCGATTGATTTTGTAATTGGTAATTGCATTTATCTTTGTGTCATAATCAGTGTCTCCTACAAAGTGTTGCTGGTTTTAATGCAGTGTTAAATAAAAGTGAGCAGAAGACTGAACTTCTAGAACCATTTAGCCCATTCTTTATCTGACAGTTTTTGTGGTCAGCCTTAATGTTAAAATCTATGAATATATTCTTTGAAGCTCATGTTGCATTTAACCAAATAAATATATTGTTTTATTTTGCTGCTGGAGACTATATCTCATTTACATGACACTTAAATGCCTGTTTTTGGCAAACCTAACCTAATAGTACTTTAAGTACAAATTAAACCAACAAGCCTGTAGTTGTTCAAATTATTTTCTGTCCATTCCTTTCTTAATTACAGGTGCATTATCCTTTTACAAATATGTCTGTCAGCATTAATGGTTTTCTTTTTATTGACTGTACATGTTCATTACAATACTTTTACAGAATTTTCTCTACAAAGGTACAGGGAGGAGAAAAGGGAACTTAAAAAATATAAGCTGGGACAAGTGACAACAAAAGGGAAAAAGAAGTGCAGAGGAAATTGGGAGAGGATGAAAGGCTAGAATGTGATATATAATGTGTGAATAAATGGATATGCTCCAACTATATGGACAGATAGAACTGTTATGCAATATAATTATTAAAAATGAATGTTCATTTCCTATCCAAGATCTTTCTCCTGATCAAGTCCCATTAACTGTTCCATTCACTGAAAGCATTCCAGCACAGACACACGAGGCCTAGGTTTCTACAGCCTTAAATATAGTTATTTGCAGTTACAAGCCTAACACAGTGTGCAGAAGGTTAGTAAGCCTCACAGTGAGAGCAGCTGTGTACTTCATGACCAATAGCCAGTTCACACTCATAAATTTCTCCATTGCTTCTTGAATAAATTACTGTTTGAGCATCTGCTTCCTCTGAGTCATTGTTTGACCCACTTGGAGCACTTTGATGCCTCAGTACAGTCCACCTGCAGTAACTGGGATTGGGAACACCTTGTTCCTGTGGTGTCCCCAGTCCTTCAGTGGCAGCTATCTAATCCAGCAGTGACTATGTTCTGGCCCAAAACACATACTAGGGTAGCAAATGCCTTTTTTTGTTGCTAACATTTGTTGCTCAAACAGAATCACAAGTAGGCCAGTTGGGACTATAGTATTGCATGATGTGTTCTGCATGTTCTTTGCATAAAAATAACCAAGAACTTTCTTTTATTCCTTAGGTGGCTGGGTTGTCTCATTCTCTGCTGCATGGTGGTCCTGATTCTGGTCTTTTACTATCTTGGATTGCTATGTGGCACCTGTGGTTATGACAAACATGCTTCCCCAACAACCAGAGGCTGTATCTCCAACACTGGAGGAAACTTTCTTATGGCGTAAGTTTCACTTCTCAGGGAAAAATATGTCTACCTGTAGAGAGTTGGTTTGATGTATTTTGAAGGACACAGATATAAAAAGAATCTCTGGTTTGTTACCTATGTATATCTGCTGAGAAAAAGTAGAAATAAATATTGATCTCACATACTTACACTGAGGGACTTGGGGATTTTGGGTTGCTCTTTCATTGAGGATTATAGCTGAAGGATAAAATCTCTGAATCTGCGGTTTTAAGGCAAGTGCTGTAGCTAATTATTGTCTGTAAACCCCTTTGGAAACTGCTAAAACTGGGATAACTGAAAGATAATTGAAAATGTAAGGGGAAAGTCGTAGCTTTTTAGTACACTTGAGCATTTGCTCAAAATTATAAAAGCTGTGTGAAGGGACGAGAAACACTTTACTTTCTCAGAGCATTTCAGAAGGTTTGGGGTTGAAAAGTGCCTACTAGTGGTTTAATGTCATTTCTGCTGAGTGCAGGAGAAGATAGCAGCTGAAACCTGTCTAAAACTTTCTGAGAGCACAGGGCTAGAGAGTTGAATTTAAAAAAGAAAATCGTATGGTTTTGTGGCTCTTAAACGTAATTCTTAAAACAGTTTGCACGCCCAGTGCAAGTGTAAGCATTTTAGATGCACTTTAGCTGAAGACTTTATGGTGCTGAAACATATAAGCTGTTTCAGAGGGCAAGAACATATTTGGAAAACGGGTGTTTCAGCTGTCTATCGGTTTTCATCTCTCTGTTATACTGCTAACTCTTGGCTTCACTGTTGCCCCAAATTTGTGTGTGTGTGTATGTATTTAATGTTCTTAAAAAACAAAAACTTATTCAACTTATTTCTTTTTCAGTGGTGTTGGATTCAGTTTTCTTTTCTCCTGGGTGCTGATGATTGTAGTGGTGCTCACTTTTGTCACGGGTGGAAATGTAGAAAAACTGGTTTGTGAGCCCTTTGAAGATAAAAATTTATTCAAGGTGAAGTTACTCATGTTATTAAAAAGTTAATAGAATCCTCATGAGCCCCAGTGGTCTTGTCAGTTCTGTATGGCATTTTATTTTTCATAAGACACTTTAAGTGAGTTTGATTCTGGTTTTACTTTTTCCTTACACACCAAATACAGACATTTATCCTTTCTTGGTTTAATTTGCTTTGCAGTGTAAGCACTGTGAGCCTGTCTTCCTTTGCAGACAGATTTTTCTGATTCAGCTTTCCTTGGTGGTGGGGACCTTTAATATTCACTTTCTGCACCAAAGAGTTTGATCTGCTCTTTTCATTAGTGGGTGATAAGCTTAGGTGTGAGTATGTGTCAAAAGACCACACATGAAGAAACCTGGAATTATAGTAACGTTACTGAATTTTGTCTTCTAGATTTTGGATACACCTTACTTACTAAATCAGCAATGGAAAAACTATCTTGCTGGCATCCTCTTTAAAAATCCGAATGTTAACTTGACGTTTGAAAAAGTGTACAGGTATTAAAGTTATGACTAAGATTTAATTCAGTTCATATTTAATTAATTCTTAGTTCATTCAATTTGTGCACACTGGTTTTGTGGTATCTGCCATGCTTCGTTTTTCAGGCACATCCAAAAATTGCACGCATTCCAGAAGACATTTTGATTTTCTAGTGAATCACTAGCAAAAGCAATTTTCTCCTATATATGAGTTGTTAGTGGTAGTTTTAGCATAATATATTGTATGATGATACTAGTTGAGCTCTTTGATAAAATATTTTGCATCTTTGAGACCAGCAGAAACTGTTAATTACTTTTTTAATAGACTGAGCTTCAAAAAATATAGCCAGTGAGGTTTTTTTCCTAAAGCACTGATTTTCAGAATAAGAAAAAGTCTTGAATCACAGTCTCAGTACTTGTTCCTTCAGGTGGTTTTTAGGCTGATCTATGTATTTGTATTTTTTTAGTGATTGCAAGGAAAACAAAGGAATTTATACTTCTCTTCACCTAGAATACCTGTTCAATATCAATGAGTTTCTAAATATTAGTATGGTAAGTAAAGAAACTATGAGTGCAAGATTGTTTCTGAAGGATGTTTGCTCTTATAACACCATATAGGATGTCTGGGTTTTATGGGACTTTGGGGTTTATGAGATTTTGGTTTTTATATACAAAACATCCTTCAAGGATGCAAGAACTGTTCACACTACTCTGAAAGAAAGAAGTCTGTTTAAAAATAAGATGTTCTTTACCATTCTCAGTGGTCCTTGAAAGATTTTCTGATGTGCTGATCATAATGTTGTTTTTAAATTTGAAGCTTGCATAGAGGTTGAAATCTAGTGTCTTCCAAAGGCTGCTTACGATGTTTAGTGACAGTCTTCTTTTTATATAAATGCCTTTCTTAGTGTGTTCTTTTCTGATTCCAGTCAGATTTATATTGATCCAGGATATTATAGACTCCGGTCCTAGGAATGGTTCTGGTTTTGGTTGGAAGGGGTTAGAATACAATAAAGTCTTTTCAGTTAAGTTGTAATAATACATGACTGCACTGTCATTACACGACTGTAATAGCTGTCTTCGTTACATTAACCCCTTGGGTATATATGTTCTGTACTGCCGGGCACTGTACACACACTAAATAGAGTCTCTGTTCCAAATAAGATATATACTCTTAAGGATAGCATTTCCTGCAGGGATGTTAGTCTGTCTCTTAGGAGGGACTAACAGAGAAGCCTGCTTAAAACAGAATGGAAGCCAAGTAATTCATTGATACAAAAGAGGCATAGGTAGGTTAGAACATGGCATGGCTGGATATTGCAGGAAAGGGAAGAATATTACCCACATTACCTGGTGGATTCTGTTGAAGTTAACTGAATTAAACTGATGTAAGCAAAAATCAATGTGTGCTTCTTCATGGAAATGGGGAGTCAGCAAAAGCAAGATGCTTTGCGCGGGGGCTATAACAGAGTATGCACTGGTTGCAAACTACTTTTGTGCTTTCTTTTGTTTCCCTCTCAGTATACAGAAGATGTAGCACTTAAAATTGAACATATCCAGATAAACCTCAGCAAAATCATTCTGCTGGATGAAATTGGGAAGGAGAATCTTCTGAATTTCAGCTCTTCAGGAATAGATGGGATAGACTTTTCAGCATATTTGGCAGAGGTGAGATGGTAGTCAACTACGCGTGACTGGGACAAAGTATAAAATGAAATGTTTCTTTAACAATGGGCAAAACAGAAAAATCTGCTTTTGTGTGAAAGGCCATGTTTTGAAGGATGATAAAAGTTGGAAAAAAACCACTTCAGAAGTTAAGGTCAATAAGTATTTAAGGAAATAAAGACTAGACAGAGTAGGTGGTGTAGTTAAGTGAAACTGCAAACGCAATAACAATGTCCTCCTTTTCTTACTGTTCACATCTTGTTTCAGATCAATAAAAGTGTTACCAAGGTTGATCTTCTCTCCTTTGCTAATGACTTAGAAGCAAGAGCTGACCAGCTGGTAAGTTTAATTCAGGAATACAATAATACATAATATGTATCATTTATATGCCGTAGAAGTCTAAATGCATGGCAGAGTGGCCTTTCTGTGGGAGAATTCTTGTACTTGAGACACTTAGTGCATTGTCACGTAAGAAAAAAATTTCAAGAACAATGTTGCCTATAAGTTGTATTTTAAATGCTGCTAATTACTGATTGTTTTTATGCAGTTGTACAGCTTTTGCTTTGGAAGTATATTTTCTTAAATTCCACTATTTGCTTGAGAAATGAGAGGGTGCTCCATTTGAGTGTTTCCTGTTATGCTCTCTACATTTTCAGGTCCCATTTGGAAGAAAAATCGGTTAGATCATGATGGAAAAGATGATTTGAATTAGTTTTCTTCCAACTAGTGAGCAGAAGACTTTTCATTTAGAGATAATACTATGGAAGCTCATAAGGACTCTAATGAGAACTGGGGCTCTTTTGTGGAGGGAGAATGCACAAAAGAAACCCTGTCTGCCTTGAAGGGTTTTTGAATGCTGACACATGGACAATGGTCAGAGGGTACTGCTACAACATTTTCCACAAATGAATCTGCAAGTGACACAGATCCATGTTAATAGATAGTGACTATTCAGTTGGTATGTTTGTATGCATGTTAAGGTCACTTTACATTCATTTTTCAAAATGAGAGTCATGGTTTGGACACTGGCCCGAGAGAATCCTGCACTGTGATGCAGCAGGAAGAGTTGTGCTGCACACATACTACAGTTAGTTGGACCGCTGAGGGACACAGCAGTCAGACCACAGTGTTTGGAATTTATCAGATACCCACCCAGCCCTCCTTCAGGGAGGGCAGGGCACCAGAGGAGGCCCCTGGTGTATTTACTCCAGCTTTTTGCATAATTTTCTCGCACCTGTTGCTGGGATTTCTTTTTTTTGGTTGGTGTGGGGCTTTTTTCTGCTGCATGTGCACTCACATCAAGGTTAGACTGCTTATGGGGTTTGCTTGTATTGTAGTTAGCAACCTCTCCAAGCACCATGGGTGAGCTGCACATTGCCTGCTAACTCATGTAGGTTGCCTGCTAACATGGACAGATACCAGTATATTTGGCCACTTTTACACTTTACTTCCATTTCCAGTTTTTACTGTGCCATTTTGAAGGTTTTACAGGTGAGGTGCTTTTGCTGTTGATTTGGGGACATTAAGTGAAAGCTGCGGTTCTTCAAAGTTGCCCCCAAGATGTCTCTTTAAAAGTATATTTTACACAGTTCCATGAAGGAAAATATGTTTGTTCATAGGCTGTTTTTGTTATCTTTTTTAGTAGAATATTAAGGAAGTGTAGAATTGAGAATATATCAGACAGAGTAATTTCTTCATATAAAAGACAAATACAATAGTAAATGTGTTCACTATTACAGTGTATGTTTTTATTTCTTCCCTGTGATGCTATTTAGTATAATCTATGAAATGTCTAAAACAAACCCCAAAACAAGCCAAAATCACAACAATGCAACATATTTCAAAAGTTAGATTGTTAAAAAAAATGGTACTGATTTCCAAGGATGTTTTATAATCCCACTTTGTTATTAGTGATAGTTCTCAGAACACCCAATTGAAAAAACCTAAAAATGTGGAATTAATTAACTTTGGGTGTATAGTTTGCATTTTTTAATACACAAAATTGAACATGTGTTTTTACACCGGAAGGAGCAAATTGAACAAAACTTGCATCAAACCAAGGGGGTTAGGATATGGAGGAGAGAGAAATACCACTGACAGGTGTTAGTGAATGAATTCACCCTGTCAGTACAGGAGTTGAAGCATCCTGAAGCTGCTCAGTGACCGCAGCTGTCTGCTTACGTTAACACTTCACAGGAAAGAAACACATCTCAGCCTTGTGAGCTGCCATTGTTACGCTTCCAAAATGGAGTTAGCACTGTGTATTCAGTGTGTATGCAGGGAGCCAAGTGGTTTTGCCGCCAAAAGGAAATGGAAAATAAATTCATTTTTGAGAGTAAAATGAAATCTTTAGGATTTTGCAACAAGCGTGAGCTCCAGACAGGCATTTGGACTTGAAAATCAGGCACAAGCTCATACCTTCTGCCTGAAAGGCAGGAGCCACAAAAATGGAAAATACCCTTCACAGACATCTTTCCAAGTTACTGGCTGAAAATACTTAAATTTCTGTGCCTCTCAGAAGGCAGAGGATGCCTCAGGGTGATACCCACATTGCCAAAACAAAAGCAAGTGCCCATGACTGGGAGATGCTCATCCCAGCTGGGGTGCAGTGCTGCAGGGTTCTTGCAGTGAGGTCTGGCTTGTGGTGACTGCGAGGAGGGTGTGCTCACTCTTCTGTATTTAAAATGACTTAGTGCACCATGTGAAAATTCTCTTCAGTTAAATCTGTGCTGATAATATTGTAGCCAGAAAAGCGAGGTGATATATCTGGTTTGGTTGCTGAGGCTTGAATTATTAATACAGTGATTTTTTTTTTCCCCTCCTTGTGTTGAGAAATTGTTTGTCATACCCATTTTTAGCATCAGCTATTCTGGAGTGGATGAGTATAATGTGCAACTTTCGTTGTTTTTTGCTTTGTTAGAAAGCTTTGAGATTACTGAACAATACTGCATAATTGCATTTTTTGCAGCCAAAAGGAGCACTGGAAAATGCCTTAAAAGGACACGCAAACAACATTCGAATGATTCATAACCAGCAAGTCGTTCCACTTGAGCAAGCTATGGTAAAACATTAAAGCAATATTGAAACATATTTGTATAAAATATGAATCTCTAAATCTCTTAAATAGAGGTTAGAAAGCTGGACTTACATAAGCACAGATTGCATCAATGAGGAGTATCTGGCTAAAGTATATGTTTAATAAATAGTTTTCCTACTTAAAAATGCTACTGTTTTATAATACTTTAAAATCATGACCTTTCTCTTCCCCATTTTTTTCTGTAGCTCTTTGTGATTATATATGAATAAAAGAGGAAGCAGGGGAGAACTTTATAAAACTCTAACCTTAAATCATTCATTTTCTTTTTTGCTTGCCATTTGTCTTCAGTAGTCACCACTTTCACACTTTCTTTCTTGGGAGTTAGCAGTCACCTAACAGAACTGAAAACTCCTGAGAGTAGTATTTAGAGCCAAAGTGTTTTTTTATTGATGCTGTGAAGAATGTGAAAGGGCTTCTTCTGCCTGATTTTGCCAAACATGGATTTGTATAGTATCAAGCTGTGAATCTCCTACATGCTCGTTGTTGCTTTTTCCTCTACATAACATGAAGACCTTTAGTTTGTCCTGGCATCTGATACAGTATTTCTGCCACTATCAAAGCTGGCTTGTAGAAAAACATTAGGTCTTCTGGTCCACTCTGACTCTATGCTGTTCTTTCCTAATTAACTCCTAATTATTTTCATCTCTTTTTTCTTTTACAAAACTGACTGTCAAGAAATATGTTAAAGCTAGGGTAAGTGTTTTGTCCCTTCAGAAATTGCACAATGTAGAATTCTCTGAACACTTGGTTCCGATTTTAACTGTTCTGTCCTCCATTCAGCTAAATCTTGCTCAGTTTGTTGCATCTAACTTTAGTTAAATCAGTGCTGTTAGTGAAATACTGATTAAACCCACACAGTATTAATTTTAATGCAATTGTTGTTACTGTTATACATAGTGTGATACTTAGTAAAAAACAATCTATAGAAGATCAGAGTGTGAATGTAATGTTAAAACAGGTGACCTCTTACCTGTAGGAATGAGTTGAAGATTTTTTTCTCCCCTCTTTTCCAACAGAGCACTTTAAACCAGAGCATTAGGTTACTGAAGCGAACATCATCTGAACTTATGGTAAGCTTTTCTTTTTGGCAACAGGAACATTTTTGTGTTTTAAATACTTTCACCACATATGCAGGGCATGTATTTTCAGCACAGCTTTCTATTTCTGGCTATTCTATTATTGCAAGAGATTGTAGTGCATTGTGGTAGCAGCAAGGAATTAGATACCTCTTCTGCACAAAAAGGGAAAAAAAAGAATGGTTGAGTTTTTTTTGAGTATGAATTGCAATCTGAATTGTCACACGATAAAATAGGCTTCAGTACAGTTCTGTATAGTGTGCTGTTGTTTTCCTCAAAATGTAGGGTTTTGTTTTTTTCTAGAATCCTTAGCTGCAAAACTTGGGGGGAACGACCAAGAAACAAAATGCAAAAGTACAACTGACAAGAGAGAGCTTTGTGATTCACATCCTTAACCACCTCTTGTTCCATGTTCAGCTCCTACTGGGATCTGTTCCTTTAGATTGTTCTTGTTAACTTCCTGCTTCTGCAGCATCAGCCTCGCTGGGGGAACCTGGATCTGTATGGAGGCTTCCCCAGGGCAGCCCACATTGCCTCTCCAAGTAGCAACTACTGCCTGCACCACAGGGGGACCGGCTGGCTCCACACTGCCATAGAGTGAAGCCAACAGGATAGATACTTTTCTGGCAGCAGAGCTTTCTGTTGCCACCAGCCTGCCTTGGCTCTGGTAGCAAGAATCTAGGCACACTAACATAGTCATAGTCACAACAGCTCCATGGGGCTCACCTACCTTAGTGCTTCCCATTACAGTTTTCACCTATCCACAGCAGCAGACCAGATAGAGGTCTGTTAGAATCTATGATTTGAACCATGACGGGGAGGTAAGAAGCCATAAAATAAAGTGTGGATAAGAAAGTTTGACCCTAAGGTATATTTAAGAAACATCTCTACATTTTCAGGCTTTATGTACACTAATCTTTGTGTGTATTCTTTGAAGACTTTATGGGGTTGTGCATATATTGAAAAAAGAATCTCAGTCTTATAGGATATTGATTAGGGGCATATTTTGGCTGTATAGAATCCTACAGGAGTTGTGATAGTATATGGTCCAGTGTTTTCTTTCTGTGCACTATGTGTGTCTGTAGTGCATGTACAGGCATTCATGTAACTATTTCCATACTCTGGGGGAAAAATTAGAGAATGGAAGATAAAACTGATCCTAGTATATAAATTAGTTACATACTTTACAGGAAAAGATACGAGTTGTAACCACCAATGTAATCATTTTTAAGTAGTGAGAGAATTTTGTCAGATGGCCACGAATCCCTAGGCAGGCTCATGTTCTGTCTAGAATTGCATGTTTTGTCAGGTTTTGGTAAGACACTGACACTGCTTTATCAAGAGAACAGGTTCCTGACAATGGTTGCAGAGCCATTCCCACAGCCTGAAAGGGATTTATTTATATTAAGCATCATCTCTTCCTCTCCAGGTTAAGGTGAAAAATGTCATTAGTGCTGTTAATGCTGCCCAGTTTCTCATAAATAACAACGCTTCTCAAGTTATTGTCCAGGTAAGCTTTATTTGCTCAAAGTACATTAATTTATGGTGTCATGGAGGTAGAGGTTAACATGCTTTTGTTGTCTTTTATCTGGTCCTAGGAGACAAAAAAGTACATGGATACCATAGTTGGCTACTTTGAGCAATACGCTGAGTGGGTCAAGGAGTCGGTAATGTGCATTTACTTCATTGAGAGGAGCTACATTTAAAAAAAAAACAAAAGAAAGCTAAATAGTAGTAATAGTACTACTACTAAAAATGTTACTTTGATAGCATGTGTTGTAGTTTCAGTTTTTAATACATTTGTACTTATTGTGAATAGGAAAGCTGGTCTCCTATAGTTCTGTTGAGTTGGCAGAATAGAAATGGCGTGTTGCTTGGAATGCAGTGCAAATTTAACAGTATAATTTTCAGGGCTAGCCTGAAATCTACCATTTGTGGCAATACTGCACTAAGCCTGACCCTGCATAGTTCAAATTGATGTCATTAGCATCTTGTTTGATTTTTCTCTCTTCAGCTTCAGCCTTTGAGAAAGTAAGCTGATGTTTAAAAGGTGTTCAGTTGGTAGCATATCCCAGTGGTATTTATTTTGAATTTGAATAGGGTGAGACATAACAATTTAGTAAAATATAGCTGCAATCAAGTTTAGACATTCTTATTTTTTCTGTTAGATACTCCAAACTTTATTTTTTTAAAATCTTTCTTTCAGATTGCCATGGAAGTAGCAGCATGCAAGCCTATTGCCAATGTGATAGATACAGCAGTAGATATTTTTTTATGCAGCTATATAACTGATTCTGTGGTAAGAAACATTTTACATTACTCAGAATTGGCGTGTCAAGTGGGAAATTCTTTCAATGTACATCTGCATTGAATTATTCTGGGTAGACTAGTCTGAAGTAAAATAATAAAGTATCACATATGAAGTTATGTAAGGAAAATGTTCTGATCTGGATCAAGTCCAAAGACAAACCTGTGCTGGACTTATTAGTAAGTTTGCATTAAACTTCAGCTTCTATTAGCAAGAATTCTTTAAACTTAACTGATTCTGAACGACCTTGAAACAGAAAAGCAGAAAGGTCTGAAGTTTCAGCTCTTAACTGTTTCTAATTTATTGGGGGGGGGCGGGCAGGAAGTGAGTGGCAAATACCAAGGGAAAACTTTCTCAAGTATCTTTCCTGGAATCTAGAAAACCTGAATGAGGTTTTATCACTTGACTTATAGCAGACAGGTCTTGATTAATTTCTGTATGTCGGAGTCTTGGAGCATTGTAGCAGTATATAAGGGCAATATTGGCTTTTTCATCTTGCCAAAAGAGCATGGAAAGAGGACAGCATGTATTAAAAGTAAAGTAAGCAACCATGTGCATGGAAAGTACCTAAAATGTCTCCTAGCTATTACTTAACTTTATGGCACTTTTAGCCAGGTCCTGATCATACCAGCAGTAAGTACATGTAATCTGTCAAAGCCAAAGTGCTCTAACCTTGATAATGCTTAACTAAGAAATGCTTAATCTTGGTAATACATAACTATAAAAACCTCCTAACCTTCTGGAATCATGCTGCATTCATTGATTAGCTTCTGTTCTCCTTTGTGGAGCTGTTAACCACCTGGTAAGAGATGAACCATGATTTTCCTGATGATAGAACTTAGCTGAGTCACTTGAAAGTCAAAATGCCTCCAGCCAATACAAATCAAATTTGAAAAGTCATCATTTTAACATCAGATGATAACTCAGTTCAACTGTATGTTAATGAAATTAGTTACGCAAATAGGAAGTTATAAAGTACCTTGAGAAAGTGCTGTGAACTCATATTTTGACAGGAACTGCAAGAAAGATGGTTTAAAATATCAAGATAAAAAACCACTGTGACTAGTAAATTAATGGTGAGGTGGGAAATTACTTTCTAGCCCACAGCTGAGTACGTTGAAGTAACTTCTTAGGCCACCGTGGCTCTGTAGCTTGAGCAACTTTGGCCATGTTCTGGTTTGGTTACATTTGTAAGATTGGTGGCATTCTTGGGTTGGTTCACACTGACAGTGGGGGATGTTTAATGTGCCATGTGCCACACTAGTATAAACGAGCCTCAGATAGACCACCAGACCAGTGCCACTAATTTCTACTGTGTTCTTCTGATAACAATGGTTTGAGGATCAAGCAGGGGTTCAGTACTTTTCTGACTAATTTTCTCCATGATCTATTTTTCCCTTGATTTTGCTTTGTTTCAGAATACCTTCTGGTTTGGTTTGGGAGGCTCTTCAATGTTTTTAATTCCTGCCATAATTTTTGCTGTAAAACTCTCTAAATACTATCGTAGGATGGACACAGAGGATGTATATGATGAGTAAGTATATACTCCTAAATAAACTAAATGGCAGATGGATTAAAATGTTTTTTCTAGTGTTTCATATGAAGGCTGTGTAGTCCTTAAACCTGTGCTGCCAGAATCAGAACTGCATGTTCATGTGAAATGCTGCAGGTTTGGGTCAGTGCCTGCAAAGGGCTTCCTGCAGGTGTCCTTTGGTTGCCATGACTCTGCAGATAGTGCTGGCTCTTACCTTGAGCAGCTTATTTCAGAATGAGGTCTTCAGAGCCTCATGAGCAGCATTTATATAAATAAATTCCAAATGTGCAGATTACTGGCTTTGCTAAGTAACCTGTTAAGGTGAATTATGCCTGATTTGTAATCTCCTTGATTTAATGATTTGCTTTCTTGCTGTCTTAGTTATTCCTAACTGGTCTTTCCTTTTTCAATTGCAGTTCCTCTGTCTCAGGGACTTGGCATTTTACTTTATGATAACTATTCTTACGTATTTTCCCATCAGTTTTGTTTTTACTGTTTTCTTTCCTGCTCTCCGTTTTGCTCATTGTTCAGTCAGCCTGTGCACTGCATTTCTTACATTTCACAGTGCTTGTTTTTCATTGCACACTCACAAGTCAGTAGAGCAGAAACAGTCACGTACAGCTAAAATTACTCACTTACTAGTGTCTAGTTAATTACTCCTCCTTTTCTGTGTTTTATAGCATCAAAACTATACCCGTGAAATAGTAAGACATTTTTGCTGATATCTGTTAAAATTATTTTATTAATGCAGGAGTGGTTATATTATTAATGTAACTTGTTACTCAAAAGAGGTAACATATTCTGTTTCACCAGACTTTATTATAGATTATATTAGAGTATCCAACTCTACAAGAATAGAAAATAATTAATTGAGTTTTGGAGAATATAAAAATATTTAAAAATGTAAAATTATAATTATGCCATAATTCCTGAAATTTACAAAGGAAAAGTTATATTCTATTGTACAGACACAGTTTATCTTTGCATATATTACCATCACCCATGTACATGTCTTAGAAGCCATACTGTACATAGTGCATCTTATAGTTAACATGGTCTTTCTTGGTGTATTTATTTTATTACAGTACAGAAAATGGTAATAATGGTTATCATAAAGAGCATTTATATGGTATACACAATCCTGTTTTTACAAGGTAAACCAAGTCTGAAACTGCATGCCTTGTGTCCTTGCTTAAGCTACTCTTGTAATCATCTCTTCAATTTTTTGCATGCTTTAAAGTGAATCACTTAATTCTCTGGTTTTTTGCATGATTATACACTATAGCAAATGCTGTATGATTTATATTTCTGAAATATTCTTTACATAACAGCAGATACTGTAGTAGTTTTCAGCAACTTCACAAAACAGTTGCCTAAATTTGATCTTAAAATCCATGTAATTAGGTACTTGGCTAGCACAGTGGATAGCCCTAAATTGACAAACCTGCTAAAGTATTCTGATAACAGTTGAATGTGCTAGGATGGGATGTGTTTATACTCCTGAGCAGTTTTAGTTTTTTAATGGTGAGAAAAGCTTTTCCTGTGCAGAAGGCAGGTGACCCAGGTATGCAGAAAGCATGAACATAGAAAATGGCTGTTTCTGCATGGGTAGCACTAGAATGTAACATCACAAAAGAGGTTCAGGTTGTGTGCAAAAAGGAGGACATTTGGGTTCTTTTCTGCCTCTACAGCTGGTTGTGAGACTTTCAGTTTCCATGGGGATAACATAGGATGTCCCACAACTTCAATATTTGGATTTGCAAGTTCCTTGAGTAGGGATCAAATGTATGATTGAAATCTTTAGCTCACTGTGCCTTACATTGGAACTTCATGACTGAAAGTATAAGTTAAATATTTGCAGAGAAGATATCACCGCTCTTTAAGTAACAGGTACATACCAAGAGAGCTCAAAATTTGGGTCTTGCCAGATTTTATGCATCCGATGATGATAATGATAATGATGATTAGTAGTAGTTGTATTTAGAGCTGTATTTTACAATAACTATTTACTGACCAAATCTGGATTCCACAACTCCTTCTGAAGGATATCTTTATGTAACAATGTTTTTAGTGATATTTATGATCACAATTTTTGTGGTCTCTTCTGCAACTTAAGGGTACTTACTCACTAAATTAACTGACAGAGTGTTTAATTCCAAAGTACTCTCCACTGTCATATCTAAGGACTCTCATTTTTAAGAACTTTCAGTATTGTACATAAGAGGAAACTAGCAATTGCTCAGGCCTTAGAAGTCCCTTTCTGATCTTTGAATCTTTAAGATAAACATTAGTGTTAATACTCGTGAGGTTCAGTAGCATATTTTCATGTGATATTTGAGTCATTGATGAATAGTTTAATTCAGTGTTCTAAATAACCTAAAAACTACCAGCATAAAATAATCTTTTACACAAAAATCCACTAGTTCAGTCCTGACTTCCTTTTTCTAAATTTTAAGTTTCTCAAAATGGGCTTCCATAATAAAATTTAAAGATTCAGTCTGAAGCAGTGCTGTCTTCTGATCTGCTAACTGAGATAATTTGAAAAACTGCTAATTATGGCATACATGCTTTGAATTTCTCAGTATGGGATTCCCATCTGAATAAAGTCTTGGTTTTAATTTTCTTTTCAGCATGCTCTTTGCTTTTATCCTTGATTTTTCTCATTTCCTACAAATTATTTTTGGAGATACTTTGAGGGGTATGACTTTGAATAGATCTCTGTACACCTGTACATTTGCAGGTTTCAGGAATCCCATAGGGTTGGGATTTTTTTTTTTTGCCTTCAAAATCAGATGGATTATTTTGCTGGGAAGAGATGCAAATATTTTTATAACACTAATATATTTAAGTACAAGTGAGAGGTATATCTGTCTCACACAGGTGTTTTTATATACGTGTCAAAGATACAAATGGTCTCAGATACAACCACCACTTTTGTGAGAGCAAAATGGAAGGGTGGGTTGGGTTAAGTTTGCAAAGGAGTGGTGCTGAGGAGGCAATCCAAGCATTTCTTTCTATCATGAAACAAAGATAACCAGAAAGGTGGTTGGAGAAAACCATGAATCTATTTCTTCTCGTTTAAAAAATGCTTGATTTAAATGGGTAAAAGATTGAGAATAATCTGTACCAGCTGATCTTGTCTCACCTTAGTTAGACAGTGTTTCTGTTCCATTTGTGGACAAAAGAAAATGATGAGTTTGGTTTGTTTTGTTTCTTGTATAGCTCTGTGGAACAGTGGTAACATATACTGGAAACATTAAGGGGTAAGTAATAAGCTTTTAAAGTCAATTCTAGGTCTATTACTACTTTACTGTTTTTAAGAAGACTGCTCTGATTTCTGTAGCTCTCTAAGATTTAAAAATAAAAAAAGTTATTAAACTGTATTAATGTTCATATGAAAAGCTATGCCTTCATCCTGTTTAAATGGCATTAAAATTCTGTCTTTATCAAATTCTTATCACATTTTTCTGAATTGTTTTTTATTATTATTCCCAGGCTGTGTAAGTGAGGCTCAAGATTCTTTTGCTGGAGCATATCATTATTCTTCCAAGCATATTGGCATTTCCATTCATCTAACAAATCCTGAGCCACTTGTTTCATGTCAGCTGTACTGTAAATCCCAAATGTACTAATGAATGTTATGCCATAAACTACTGTACAGAATATTTTGTGACCAGGGCACTGCCTCTCAAGTACCACTGTTCAAGGCTTGAATTAAAATGCTTTTTGTTTTTTACTTTTTTACACTGGGCTTTGTACCTTACATCACAGTATATAAATTAATTAGATTAACAGCCTTTGCTTAGCAATTCTCTGACAATTGTTCCAGTTCTTAAATTGTTGATTTGTGTTAAATACAGTACATACACGTTTACATAAAAATGCATTTTGTATACAGAAACTTTTGTATATACATTTTTCTTAAAACTTATGAGTGTTTAGTCAAGATTTTAATATTGTATAATACTCTACATAAATGAATTTACCAGCATGATCAGTGTTGCTATTTGGTGCTCTTGAATGACCACATTGGACTAAATTTGAATTGTAATGGGTTCCACTGTGTCTCTGTGCATCTGAAAAGTTCAGTTGTAGTTTTGTTTTCTTCCTGTTTTTTTAAAATTATTTAATATTTAGTGGGGTTTGCAGTATAGACCTAAAAGGGACTTTTTGGAGAAGTTTGTTTTTAAACTTTGGGTGGGAGGGTTGGGAATGTGCGGGATGCGTAATATAGTGAAAAAGCTAAGCTTCCTAGAGTTCAGTAGTACTCAAAAAGAGCATGAGGGATGTCCTATGTTGGCAATTTTTAGAATGCTTTACATTCTCTGTCTTCCTTTTCCTCTTTCAGACCCACTTCTGTAATGTCCTTAATAGTATCTGAGGCTCTTCTGGGGCAGTGATACTATTTTTGTTAAATAATTTTAAACTGTGATTTCCAATGTTAAAATTCAAATATCTTTAGCAATGGAGTTAACATTTGTACTTTTAAGAGTTATTGCCTTGACTTTTGGCATACAATTGCATTGTTGAATTAGTTAACAGCAGAATTCATCCATAAAGCCAAAAGTGTGGATGTTACCTGTCTAAAACATTTCAGCAGGTGAAGTAGTTGGATATATTGATCTAAAATAATCTCTTCATATATCAGTATTGTCAGCTTTGTTTCCAACAAGATTCATTATGTTGAAGTAGGGATAATTCTGTGAGTCATTAATATAATTTTAAAGAAATGCTGAAAAGTGATACGAGTCTTTAATCCAGAATAACCTTAAATTTTTAAATTTTATGTCATAAATGGAAACATTTCTAACTGACAGTATGTAGCATATGTGTATATGTAATGTTCAGAACTGCAGATTTTTAAAAGTTTCTATTTTTAATTTGAGAAAATGTTCCCAGTTCATTTAAATAAAAAAGAACTTGCTTAACTACCTGATGTTTGATTCTCACTTGTTTTGTTGTGTAGACCTGTCTCAGAAGAATTGCACCGAGTTAAAATGTTAGGAAAACTAATTTCTTTACCCTGATTAAAGACTTCTGCTGTATTTGACTTTTATTTTTGGAGCAGGATGGACTGAAAAAACATTGACTGTGGGTGAGGGAGCTTCCAACTTCCACAAAGATGTGAATTATGCCAAGATGGTAGGATTCAAGCTAATGGGTTGTGGAGTATATCCATATAACCTGTTTCTGTAACACTGACAGCAGAATTAAACATTTGCTAGTTCTTCAGCTTCCCTAGTTCGCTGTGGACATTCCAGCTTACCTTGTGAAAGGACAATTGTTTTCTACTAAGAGACCATGAGGTGTTTCATCTGAAGCACAGGCAGAGAGAGGACACAAATGTCAGATGGGAGTGAGACAAGCACTTTGCAGTAACCTAGTAGCCGTAATACATAAATGTACTTGAGTTCAAGCTTTGCTGTTTATCCTTATCCTTGTAGTTTATTTGTTTCCATGATTAGACTTGAAAAGCTTTGAAAACAAGAGATCTGAAACAGGTATAAAGTAACTTTTAAGTTGTTTTAAACTCTTTAGCAATTATTAGAATGAGGGAGAAAGATATCTTTAGTTTCTAATGTAGGAACTGTCAGTGCTGCTGTGCATAACAAAGTGGAAACAATACATTTGTCTGTCAGACATTAGGAGGCATTTGAGTACTTGCAGTCAGGATTTGAAGTCCTTGAAATTAAGTGCGAGGTGGGCAAGGGAACTCTTCTGTCTGTCTGAAGGGTGAGAAGACTGCCCAGTAAACAACAGAAGAGTGAATTGTAAGTCTTAGGTAGGCTTGTACCATTGCTCTCCTAAGACTTGGCTGGAGACCCACACGCTGTGCCTTGAAAGAGACAGACAGGAGAAACTAATGGCAAGAATAGAGGTGAGGCCTCTACTAGAAATGTTATTAAAATAGCTTTAGAGAGGGGCTGAAAAGAAAACCAGGTTGTTCCCTCCATTAAACAGTGTTTAGTCGTGAGGATCTTGATGACACACTGACTGGAAGAACAAGGTTCAGGATACCCAGAATGGCTGTTCAGGTGGCTCCACCTTCAAGCGGGCAGCTTTCAGTTCAGCTGCAATGCCTCAGCAGTTGACTCCTGTCAACTCTTTTTGAAGCTTTTGTTGTTGCTGTTGTTCTGATTTGCCCCCTCTGTGTTAAATGAATGTTTTTGCCTTGGTGTTTTCTTTGACACAACCTGGTGAGTGATTAGGTACACAAAATGTTCTGTTCTCTTATGTATGGCCAGGGTTTCTAGCACCCCACAGTTACTCAAGCATACCTAAACAATATAATACCCATTTCCAGAAGCTGGTCAGGTCAGGCTGGGTGTAGCATGTATGTGTTTAGAAGTGCCTCGTTGGGGGTCTTATTAGCCAGAAGAATACTGTGGCTTACCATAGTATGGGAGGGAGTTTTCCTCATAACCTTCTGATTGCCAGGGGAGTTACAGTGGTTTTAACTTAGCTCCGCTTTTAGTTACTACGGCAGAAACTTCTAGGACAGGATTCTGCACTAAAATATTCTTTTGCCTTTGTTTTATGGCATTTTTTACAGCTCGCTTGTTACAAACAGGAAAATACTTATTTTAAAAAAAGTAAATGGTGATGAAGCACAAATATCTGTCTGACATAATCTGTGGTCTGTTCCCTGCTGCTGTGACCCATGATAAGTTAGTTCTGCTGTCTTGCTCTGTTGGCTGAAAGTAACTCATGATGTGACAATGATGGTAAAACTTCCAAATGTTTGGTGTATGTTTAGGCCTGTAATACCTTATTTTACTCAAGCTTTACTCCTTATCTTGCTTAAGTATTGCAAGTGTAAAAATCTTTCATGGCTCAAAGAATGTGCCGTTGATCCTTCCATGTGTCCCCACTGCATGTCATGTGCTGACAAAATGAAGTGCTAAAGTTGCATCCTTACTGTGCAAATCCACAGAAAACCTATTCCCCAAATCAGCCTTTTTAACTAGGACACATTTATAATCATCCAGATGTAGCTGCAGAGATTGCTTTGGCACTTTTATCTTTTTTTACTTTGATATGGTCTTGCAAGCTCTAGCATGAAGATAGCTATAAAGCAGCTGGAGAATGGAAAATATCTGTTAAAAATCAAATATGACATGTTCATCCTGGATAGGAATGTGCTTCTCAGTTATACAACTATCGTTCTTTATTTAACTGCATTTACAAGACTTGTCTTGTTACCTTCTTGGGAGTTCACACTTCCAAGGTTATTCGACACTCCCTCAGGCTATAAATTACGGGCACATGCCTACTGAAGTGTGATTTATTATTTTTATAAAAAAGCCCAACCCTTATATCCCATGTTTTGCTGGAAAGAGGCTTCTTTGTGCACCAAGCCTTTAAATTGTGTGCAGCCATTTACTTACTGCTTTCACTTTTTTGGATCGTGTTGCTCAAGGATCTCAGTCAACTCCTCTCACCATGAAGAGTTTTGCTCTTCTTTTCCTAGTTGTTTTCTGTGGCCTAGGAGGACTGGGACAGAAGCTGAAACCAAAGAAAAGAAGCAATGGTGAAGAAATCAAATTTCGGACTAAAACCAAAGATGTTTGCACAATGAGAGTTAGTGGGGACGATGAGGAGATGAAACTTAGAATTGAATGCAAAAGGCAAGGCATGTCCTACTGGTGTGAATTCACTGGCAAGCCATCAGTCTGTCGTGCTTTCAGAAACAATCCAAAGATTTACTGGAATCAGATTGCTGCAGAACTTAGAAAGATCCCACATGCTTGTGAATCCATGGAAGTGTTGAAGACCACCATGTGCCAAAAGGCTCCCCCAGAGGCTCTCATGAAGCAAATAGCTGCTGGTGTGGAGCCAGAAGATCTAGCAGACCAGGAAAGATCAATCCAGAAAACTTCTCTGAGAGCAGCAGGGCAAGGATCTGAAAATGAAACAGAAGCAATGAAACTGGCACGAGAACATTGCTGGGAATCCCTGCATGGTTTCTGCTCCTACATTATTGGCATCTTAAGGGGTTAAGAACTTCCGTCAGGTAAAACTTGCATCTGGAAGCATAGTAGAATATGCCTAAGAGTAATTCTATTGTACTTCTGTTTTATTTTGTCTTTGGAGGTCTCTCAGCGGTATGGACAGGGAGATTCTAGGCTTGCTTACTAAAATCTGACATTGCAAAGCCTGTTTTGTGGCTTCTGAGGGGCTGGGCAGCCTAAACTTCCAGTGATGCCTATTAATTCGTGACTCCATTACAGCCTCCTGTGAGGTCTTTAGTATGTACTGAGATGTTTACCCTATCTGTTGTTCATCCTATGGTATTTCCCTTCTAACTGTTTGAATTGGGCTAATTTTTCTCCTTCTGTCATTCCTTCCCTTTCGTTCTGACTTCTGGATTTATGCCAGGGAAGTAATATAGATAACAAATGCATCGGCTAGAACAAACTAAAACTATATTCAGAAACTGAGAGGGTAAAGGTAATCCATTAAAACTCCTCGTTAATAATCAACTATTTCAATTTCAAAAATCAGTTCATAAACAGCTAGCAGAAATTAGTAAAACCAAATGCACTGTTATGGTTTGTAAGTCTGTTCCTGTTGGGTTGGCAGGGGATCACATGCAGGTGCTTGTCTGGTAAGTCTCAAGTTTTCAGCCAGGATTTAAAAAGGCAAAGCCCTTCCTTGCAGAAGTGATTAGTTTTATACCCACTTCCATTTCAGCTCAGAGAGAAAGCCAGGAGCTTGTGAGCAAACATTTGACAGAAATGGGGATGTATGATATAAGCAGCATGAGCCAGCAGATGTTTAGCCTGCTAATGATAATTTATGCCTAATACAGCAAAATGACTAATTTCTTTTTCTTTTTTTTGTTTTTTTTTTGTTTGTTTGTTTTGCAGAGCAAACTTATTACAGCTGAAGAAGGGTCCTTGCTGTAGTTTAATAAATTAGACATAAGAATTTTGGTTTAAAAATTATGTATCTCTATAAATCTTGTAGCTGTTTTCTTTTATACCCCTAAAATGAAACTTTTTAACAGCCCTGAAAAATGCATGAAACTGGAGTGACTGTGCTTGAAGTGTTAGGAGGAACCAACTGTCCTAGGCTTGTTACATACCAAGGTGTGCATTTATATAACCAAGGTTATGCTGACCTTGCATAGGTTTCAGTTTATTAGAGACAAAAGCTGTTAATCATGATACAGTTAGTGCAAACAATAAAAATAAGATTTTTGAAAACATATACTTCTGTGCTTTCTTAAAATTTTAACTGGTGCTTCTTGTATTTGACACTTGTTTCCCAAGAGATTGTTGGTAGAATGTGTAAGAGAAGTTACAGGTCTGAATCATTGCTTTCCCACTGTGAACACATTTTCATTAATATTAATATTTTCAGTGTTACAAGGTTTATATTACAATGATGAGTTTCAGCCACCAGGGGTAAAAAAAAGATTGCAGAAAGAGTAATGTAAGAATACATTTCTAAACACAGCAGATCAGAAGTGTTCATCAGCAATGCATCTGCAGAGTTCAGTGTTATCAGACCTGTTAGTGGTAATATTAATGTTTGGGTTCAGTAGATGTTCTGAAAAGTAACTCACTTGGCAACTGGGGCACTTGCATGAATCTCCTCAAAACACAAAGCAAGATTTAATGGCCTGTTGTCAGATTACAACACATTTATATTCAGATTATTATTAACAATGATCCCTTTTGTTCCCAACTGGGCTTCACAGCAGGGATGTAACTGGACAAGCTTAGTACTGTAGAAATAAGTAGTTTGCCATTACAAAGTTTCTTACTACAAAATTCCAGATCATGACTGTCCAATCATTAAACTTTGTGCCTTGTACAAAAAGACTTGAAATAGTTTTCTGTCTCCAAACCTCTTGAAATACATGGAAAAGAAAAGCAAGCCATGAACATAGGATCAGTGCAGAAGATTCTGTGTACAAGGCAGAAATATAGCTTCAATGCTGATAAAATGTAAGCTGTATTTTTGTCTGCCGTGAATCCACTGTGGTTCATTTTCCTTTGTAATTTCAATCACCACTGCCAGGGTCTTGTGCTGTGAGTAAAAAATGTAGTAGTACACCTATTCACTTATTTCTGTCATAGAAATGAATATAATAATTAGATTTGCAAACATACAGAATGTTTGTAATGTTAAGTGGAGGTTGTGGGGTTTCCTTGAGGTGTGTTTTTAAATATTTTAAAACTCCTCTTTTGTATGGTGCAAAATCCACTCTGCACAGTGAATGCTTTGCAGTACAATGAATGTTTTCCACTACAACAGTAACGACCTCAAAGATCAGACAATGACTTGCATTGAGAGAAGTTTGGGAGAATTGGTCGCCCACCATACTGGTAGCAGGAGAAAAGGAGGTTTCATCCGTTCACCAAAGTAAAATTTCCCCTTTATGCCATCAGCATAAATCAGTCTAATGATCTTGTTTTCAAAATGTTTAAAAATTGGATGCTGACTGAAATACCCCACTTCAGTGTAACAGCACTGTGATTGTATCAGCTACCTTAACATTTAATTGTGTTTAGCTCCAGGAATGTACAGTCACGACATTTCAGTTACCTTCTGGGTATGAAAGTGCTATTCATTAATGAAAGGATGAATTGAGAAGTGTTTGTGGTGAGTTTAATGCAATCTTTGGGTGCCTTGTAAATGAATGAAACCTATTGTTTCATTCATTTTAGGTAAACCAGTTAGTCCCCGTGTATGTAAGTACTTCAGGAAATACATTCAAGTGGAGGTCTTTGAATTCATCTTTATTTTCCTGACGGAGGAACAGCATGCAAGAATATTTGTCTGGATTCCTGCAGGCAGGGAGACCACATGATACCCAGGCCTGCTACTTCTGCTGCTAGTTCAGTGCAGTGTGAGGTGTCCACCTGCCTCTGGATCCTCACATTTAGGTTCCCACAGAAGCATCACAAGTATTTGCTACTTTGACAAGGGAAGCTGCCAAGAAAAGCAAAATGAAGCATTTGGAGAGCCTGTGTATGAAAGGATGTGTATTTAACACACATAGTTAAGATCCAGAAAAGACTGCAGTGAGTCTAAAGGGAAGCTATTGAGATGATAAAGGAGCATAATGCTGTGTGGAAAGGCCAAGGGAATGGGTCTCGTTCAGCCTGGAGAAGACTTGGTGGGGGAACCTAATAGCTGCCCCTCAATACATATGAGAAGGCTATAGAGAACACAGAGCCAGGCTCTGCACTGACTTGTGTGATAGGGGAAAAAGAGATCATGGTCACAAGTTGATACAGGTGAGGTTCTGATGTGGTATAAGGGAGAACCTTAAGGAGGATAAACACCAGAGTGGGTTCCCCAGGGCAGCTCTGGAATCTCCATCTGTGGAGCTTTTCAAGATGAAATGCACAAAGTTTAAGCAACGTAGTGGGAATTCATTGTGACCTTGCTTTGGGAAGGTCAAACAAACCTCCTGAGGTGTCTCCTGGCCTGAATGATTCTATGACTTAAAATAGAAACATGGAAGAAAGCCTGAAAGTTCTGATTATTTGATAATAAACACCTCTCTTAGCATCTGTGTCTCCTAAAGTGCAGAAAATGCTCTTGGATCAGCCATTCTGCCAAACTGAACAAGAGACCTTATTTTGTTAAATACATTCTGATGGCAGATCTCATAATTACGTCAAATGCATCATCTTGGGTAACTTTGTATGCAGTGCCTCTGAGTTTGATATATATTTTAATTTAGCCTGGTTTTGACAGCAGAGAAAATCACTAAGAAAGTCAGGTGTTAAGAAGCACCACAACATCAGGTCTGCTTGCCTTAAATACCCAAACCTAAGAAAATTGCTGTTAGTAGTGTGTAGGTTATTTCTGCTAAAGTAGGCCAAATCCACACCCCCATAATATTGCTTAGTCTCTGCCCCTAAATCGTCTCAACTATGCAGTAGTGCACTCTGGTGTTTTCTGAGAGAATTGTTTGGGTATTTGTCATTCTTGCAGCGTTTGCTGCCTTACATTTTGCATTCATGATTTTTCAGTAGATTTCATGGGTAATATGGCATGGATTTTAGGGACAGAGATCTTCCACAAAAATAAAAGGACAAAGGAAAAACTAAAATTCCACGTAGCTGCCTATTGGCATTTCTGCTTCTGTAGAAACTTTATAGTTGTCAATATCTGTGTTTCTCTTCTCTGAAGAGGCCAGACACAGCACAGGGTATATTTTTTTTTTTTGCTCTTTCTACTTTTCCTCTTACAAACAGGGGAATTGTTCTAATCAGACTTTGCAGATCATTTTACAGTGATAAAAAGTATGTGATACATACACAAGAACAGGGGTAGGAACACAAAGCGGAGAAGATGCAGTGGGTACAATGACAGAACATTGGTGTTATCTCACGGACTCGTTGTTCCCTTTCCCATCTTGAATACAAAGTTAATTGTTTGGTGTCGGGTAGGAAGCCAGGTGCTGAATTTCCAGAGGAGCCGTGTGTCCTGGAAGCACAGGACTGTACGGACAGAGCGAGAAAAACATGAAGCTGATGCCTGATTTGGAGTGGAATTTTGTGCTCCCCTCCCTGCCTTTCTCTCCTCAGCAGGTTATGAAACTGTTTGCATAACCTGCTGCTGCCACAGGCATCCCCCCGCCGTGGCAACTCCTGCTGCCTCCGGGCTCACAGTGATCGCAGTCAGGAGGGGAAACAGAGGTGTCCTGTTAGGTCTGCCGGCTGCAGATGTAACAAACGTGCATTACTCTGTCACTGCTGCTGTGGCCCGTAAAAATTAATGGGCCGATGGTGACACTGGTTGCCCCTTTATTTGTCTTACCGGTGTAACATGGAGGGGCCCCCCCAACAAATGCAGCTGGAATAAAATGAAGACTGTGCCTAGGAGCTGAAGAGGTCTAGCAGCTTCGCAGAAAGGAAATAGTGAGAAAAATTCAGGCTCTGAACTCTGGCAGAGGGGCCTCGCCATTTCTTCTGCCAAACAGCCCAGCAGTGGGCAGGAGTGTTGCCCCCCATCCTTCCCCTGTCCCCCCTTCAAGGCAGACCACATGGGTGCTGTCACCAAGGAACTGAGATGATCCACTGTCTTCTATGGTCCACAAATTTACCATGGGAATTCACAAATGTGTGCTTGCAGCTGAGGAAGGCTATCTGATGCCCTTGGAACAATATGAGAGACCTGGTCAGTGTGGGAAGGTGACAGGAGGCAAGCATGGAGTAGGGTTTCCACATTCATGTGCAAAACGTTGGCCTGAGCCTGTCATAGCTCTTTGGTGTCTCAGTGTTTGAGCAGCACCAGTTTTGGGGGGGGGTTTTGGGAGGGGGGGAAGTTGTATGGCCTCGGAGAGGGTCAGCTCCTGAGTGAGCTGCCTGTGGCCCAAGTGTGAGCACCTGTGCTGGCCCAGGGGGCTGCCTGCTGTCATGTCATGGGGCCACCTTGCAGTGGCGGGGTTGGACTGGGGTGCTGAGCAGTGTTGAGGAGCGAGCTTTACTGGCAGGTGTTGGCATCTTGGCTCTTCTGCAAGGACCAGCTGGGAGCAGTGGTGCTCAGGGGAGGGATGGCAGGACCCTGCGAGGGGATGGGGGCCACAGCAGGAGAGACACTGATGTCTTTTGAGTCACATTGCTGAACTTGGGCTGAGTGCGGGTGGGTTTGCCCCAAAGGTGGATGCCAGAGCAGGATGTGGAGATGTGGTTTTTCAGGACAAGATGTCTGTCTCCAAGACCAGCCTCAAATACCATTGCCCCCATGACCCATCCTATGCCCCTTTGTTTCATCTGAGAGTTGTTCCAAAATCTGTTTTTAAAAGCCCTCTGTAGAAATCCCCACTGTGTCTGCCACAAAGGCAAGCTACTCCAGGATGACGGGAGATACTTTTCACGATGCACCAGACAGGAAGAGGTAAGAGCCATTAAATGGCAGGAACACAGAACATCACCTGTAGTCATCTGTCTCCCCTGCCTTCTTGGGCCTGAAATCTTTTACATCGTTGGAATCAATTTGATAGCCTTTAGTTATACTGATTGGATGCCATCTGGGCATCTTGGCTCAGGGTGGGTGAACAACTGAAAAAAAATGAGAAACACTTTTCATTTGAAAAAAACAAGAAACACTTCTCTATGGTTCCTTCAACTTAAGGAACTATAAAACTTTTTATAGAACTCCACGTATTTCACCTCAGTAGCAGCAGTGTTCTTTGGCAGGAACATTCTTCATTTAAAGTACTTCGAAGCACAATAGAAACTATCACAGTGGTTTGAAGGAATAAGCAATCTTGTTTTTCTTCCTCACTATTAATCTCTTGTGCTTTTTTGTTTGTTCTGTGTTTGCTTGGTTGGTTGTTTTTTTTTGGTGGAGGATTGTGTCATGAGTAGTTCTGACTCAGAACATGGGATCTAAAATTAAAGATTTAAAGTAATCTTTGCCACCAGACAAATTATTCTTCTGCGTTTATCATGGCCCTTTTTAAACATCTACACATTAGTTTAACTCGAATAGGAGAGATAAGTATATGACTACCCTGCAGCTACAACATAATTTACATGAGTGAAGAAAAGTCCATTGTTTTGGACTAGAAAGCAGTGTAGAAAACTGGCTGCCTTCAGCACGTGTGAGAGGAAAAGCACATTATAAAAATCAGAGAGAGGAAGAAATCCACCTGAGAAGGACATTCTCGGGTAATTAATTTTCCATATCATTCTCATGTCTATCCTTCTCCTGCATTATATAAAAATCATTCAAAACAAAAATAAGTCTTGCTATATAAAGAGACCTATAACAACTTAATTGCTAGTGTGCTTTCTCCAACAGCTTTGTGTAAGTGCACCACTTGTCAGCCCATGGACCTGGAAAGGAAAACTGAATGTAACAGAATACTGATCTCTGCTAGAAGTTAGTTTCTCAGTTGCAGAAATTGTTCAAAATTGTAATACATTTTATTTCCACATTGCCTTCTATTAGTACATTTCAGGATGTATAAAAAAAGAATAATAAATGTAACTTTCTTTCATCTCTCTGACATAGACATGCATCATTATCCACCTTTAAAAGGTTAGGAAAGGGAAACACGTAAGGGAGCCTGACACAGATGTGTTGACAGAAGCTAGGATGTCAAACACTACTACATGTGTATTTAAGCAGAAAAAAAAATGTAACACACAGTTTTGCAATTCTACTAGATGAGTACACACATGGGAACAAAGTCTATTCCTCACATGCCCCAGCTTTGGACCTTGAATGTGCGGTGAGGACTCCCAACCAGCCCACCCGACCACACGGTTTTGCTGTCAGCAGTGGTGATGCACACAGATACACTAATGCCCTGCAAACTCCATCACTTTCTCAGGTCTTGCTGCTTACAGTTGTATCTGCCTGCGTATCTCTTTGTCCACATCTCTTTAGTTCTTCCAACCTTAAATCTGTCAAGCTGCGAAGTGCAGGTTAATATATATAGTGTGCCATTAATATACATGGTGTGCCCAGTGAATACAGACCTGCCTATGTGTGCCAGCACTTAGTTTAATGTAAATCTCCCAGCTGAATGCAGCAGTGTTTCTCCAGTCTAGTTATGTTTATACTTAATTAAAACCATTACCCTTTGCTTCTTTCTGTTCATTACCTTAAATATAATAATTCAGAGAAGGGAGAAAGAGCTGATAAGGAGAGGACCAAAAATAACATTTAAAACTTAGTCTGGTTTCATATTTGAAAAAAAGCTTTGTGCAAATAGTAAGCAGCTGGTCTGGGGTAGCTGGAGTAACAGAGAACATATGGATGGGTTAACAGGAAAGAGCCCTTGAGAATGCCAAGATTTCATTGATTATTTCAAAACTAAAATTAACAAGTGTCTATATGGCAAGAAGACAGCAATGAAAAAGGTGGCTTTCACCCTCTGTAATTATTCTATTTTATGTTGTCCTTAAATAAATTATGATTTGAAATAATTTTGTGAGATCATTTCATAAATTCTGTTCACCTCCAAAAATCTCTTTGTTCTTTCAGAAGCTGTCCAAATATTACCATTTTTATTCTTGATTTCAACCTATTGCTGGAGTGAAAGAGGCCTGCCTGGTGCACCCCATCTCACCCTCTACCCCAGCAGTGGGTCAGCCATCGAGCCCTTTTCTGGCGTACAGCATAGTTATGCAGAACGCTTCAGACAGCAGCTTGTCCTAGTTCAGAGCAGTTTTGGGTGGTGCTGAAATGAGGCAGGTCTAAGGTTTCTTTGCTGAGCTCAACTATACTATAAAATACTGGTGTCAAAAGGAATCAGCTAGCTCTATTTAAGATCTGGGGTGAAATCCTGCCATAGCACCACCGTATTCACCACTAAACCAAACCATATCACCAGGTGCCACATCCACATGCCTTTTGAACACTTCCAGGAATGGTGATTCCTCCACTTCCCTGGGCAGTCTGTTCCAGTCTAAAACTCCTCTGACACAACTTGAGGCCATTTCTTCTTGTCCTGTCACTTGTTACCTGGGATAAAAGACCAACTCCCATCTGGCTACAACCTCCTTTCAGGGAGTTGTAGAGGGCAAGAAGGTCCTCCCTTAGCCTCCTTTTCTTCAGGCTGAACACCCCCAGCTCCCCCAGCCGCTCATCAAACTTGTACACAGGATCCTTCACTCTGTTGTCTTTTCTGGACATGCTGTGGCACCTCAATGTCTTTTTCTTGCAATGGGGGGCCCAAAACTAAACACAGCATTCGAGGTGTGGCCTCACCAGTGCCAAATACAGAGGCACAACCACTGCCTTGGTCCTACTGGCCACACTATTTCTGATACAAGCCAAGATGCCACTGGCCTTCTTGGCCACCTGGGCTTGGCGTGTTCACCCATCTGTCAACCAGCACCCCCAGATCCTTTACTTCTGGGAAGCTTTCCAGTCACTCTTCCGCCAGCCTGCAGTGCTGCCTGGGGATATTGTGACCCAAGTGCAGGACCCAGCACTTGGTCTTGTTAAACCTCATACAATTGGCTTTGGACCATCAATCCAGCATGTCCAGATCCTTCTGTAGAGCCTGAAGTCATTTGGACTGTGCCATCAATAACAGAGATAATATTCACCATCTAGTAAATAATTTTTTTAAACACTGCATTAAATAATCTAGGACTCAATTTCTGAAGAATTTGGACAAGCAATGTGGGAAGTGGTTATGGGAAAGCTGCTCTTTACTAGATACAGTCTTCATCCCTGTTCCCAACCAGCAGATTAGTTAACCACAATTTAGGTCCTCTTTACCCACCTATGGGAGAAAAATCCCTAAATTCCCAGGCAGCAAGAAGTAGGACATAGATGTGAGATTCCTCTACAGGCACAGAGGAACAAATAGAATTAAAAATTAGTAAAAGGTTACTTTGGGTAATTCATGTGATATCAGAGGGAAAAGTCGTAATTTGAATTGGAATTGTAATGCTGCACCATCAGCAGTGACATTCTGATGCACTGCTTTTTGCTCATTTTCAGAAAATGGATTGTGGGCTTGAATACTTCTAAAATTGTCCTAAATATTTAGAATATTGCTAGGTCTCTGCAAACCCATTAAAAAAAAAAGTATTAGTACCTAGTGTTTGGGATTAATTTCTTGTTTGTTAATTATCTCCACTTGGAGGAGCTGTAGAGTTAGAAATAATCCAAGTAAAAACACTCCAGAGACACCATATCTTCTCTTGGTTAACTGAGCAACCCCCAGATTTATCCCAAGTGCTGAGGTATGTGCGTCCTATCAGCTTTTGCTAACCATAACACGTTTCATTGGAAAGATGGATCAGGAAACTTTTTTACTTTGTTAATAGCTTCTATTCACCATACACCTGAACATGCTGAGCTCAGTAAAATGAAAATGGCAAATAAGTTTTGTCCATGCCCTTTGTCCTTTCCCTGTGGCTTCAGAGACTTTTGTCAGATGTGGAAATGCTGAGGGCTGCCAGCCCACACCACAGCTGTGAAATGCAGATCTTTTACAGTCATTCTTTTGAATTGCTGAGCTTTCAACAGGAGTTTTCAGGGGCCCTTCCAGATGTGAGCTCTGGAGCCTTACCTCTTCTTCCAAGGATAACCTAAAGATCATGGAGGATAAATTTAACGTCTAATCCTGTCAGTGGCTAAGTCAGGCTATGGTGGCTGATGTGACTTGTGAAGACATAGCTTGTGTTAGCCCAAGATCCCTTTTTCCAATGAAACAGTTTCTTCAAAAGTAGCAATCCAATTCAGCCAAATAGTTGTCACAGCTGTAACTGCACCTTCTTGTCATCTTTGCTGTAGCACCTGCTGTGGTTTAGAGGATGGAGCCAAGGCAGTATCAGTGTAGCTTGGCCATCAGTGCTTTTAGTGACAGAAAAATTCTGCACAGGGACTGAACTCTCCGTTGATTTATTTCCATCTGGAAGCCACTGAAATAAAATTTCCTGTTAGTTATTTGCACGATTGAACTCTCTGTGGTTGGTGACCTCATATATCAGTGAAGATCCCCACCAGCCACTCACTCCCTCTCTCCAGAGAATGGAAGACAGAATCGGAAGAGAAATGGAGAGGAAAGAATGTGGGAAACAACACCAAGTGATGCAAGGACATTCACTCATGTCTCCCAAGCAGCCTGGTGCTCAGTCAGTCTCCACACTGCGATTTTTCTGGAAAGATGACCCCCAGTTTTATTGCTGTGCACAACATCATACCGTACTCTGTGGTCCCTGTGCTCAGCTGGGGTCAGCTCTCTTGGCTGTGTTCCCTCCCAGTCTCCGGCCCACTCCCAGCATACTCTTTGGAGAGGGGGCACAGAGGTAGCCTTCATGCTGTTTAGTGACAGCTAAAACATGGGTATGTTATTAGGACTGTTCTAGTCACAAATTTAAAACACAGCACCATATGGGCTGCTATAAAAAATTAAATCCATCCCAACCAGACTCAGCACAGTCTCCTACACCATAAAGTCCCTGGTTTTCCATTCCTCATTCCTGATTTCCTTTTCCTGGACCAATTTCTGGTTCCTGTTTCCATTTTCCCACTGTATTTAAAAAGTGTATATGAAATAAATATTTATTCCATAGAAACATTTTGCTGTATGTTGGACCAGTACTAAACCCATAAAAGTACCAGACACTGAAAAACTCCTGAGAGGTTATGCAATATACCTTCTTAGTCAGGGTGGATGCATCTATTCTTCTCTCTCCACACACACATATGCACCACTTATTTCAACAAATATACAAAAAAAAAATCCACTAATATTAATGAGTATAACAGTAAGTAGAAAATTACTCAATTATTATATTACATTATTATAATCTATCTATATATATGTACGTGCATATTTAGTAACACAGTTTAATTTACATACAGAACAGCCTTAAGCTTTATGAAAAGGATCATGAGAACAGACAAAGACCAGATCTATCACTGATATCAAAACCAGACCTTGAAAGTCCATAGATTCTGACCAGGATTGCATTAGAGAAAAACTAAAAAGGAAAGTATGTTGCTTTGATTTCTCAAAGTAAAATGTTCAGATCACTTGTGGTTTACAGAAGCACAGACCCAACCTCAAAAGAAGTGGTTGGCATCTAGGAAAGACTGGGTTTTTTTAATATACCACATCTTGGCCCGTACATACTTTGTCTTCAGCTCCATTCATGTTGATTCTGTATCACTGCAACCACATCATGGTGTGAAAGAATTTCACCACTGATCTAGTCAGTATTTGAAATGTTCCACACTCTAAGAATTTGCTGGTCTTGGTTCCCTTCATCTGCGCGGGATCAATCAGTATTTCTGCTGCCTCCACAAAAAATAATTCAGTAGTGTCCACAGTGTATACATCAGAGAAAAAAACCCAACAAACTAAAACAAGTGCCTAAGTAATTTAAAATTCACACTGAGGAAAAAAAATAAATCTTACTTTTATGAGAAGGTGGATTAGAACCAGAAAAGGGCTGAATCTCATTTTTTACATTCATCCTCCTGAAGTAAGTCTACAAGTAATGCCTTAATGCAAAGGCATTTTCCTGCTTTTCATCTGAAAAAGCTCATGGGAATTTTTCACTGCAATACTTTAATGAGAGGTCAGGCATTCATGACAGCTGAAAGAATTTTTTGGTTGGAGCACTGAGCTCAGTGCATGTGGAAAACGCCACTGCCAGTAAGGAAACCCCTCATGTTCCAGCAATACTGTCTGATGATTTCATGTAATGTGTCCAATTCTGCCTTCCCATAGTTACGTGTGACTTGCCATTACCCTAAGTAGACTAATGGCAGTCAGTAATTTACAAGGGCATCCTTTTGTTATTTTACTCACTTTTTCTCTCTCTAAGAAGACAATCCTTTATCTAATTGAATTTGTGAAGCTTTTCTGGTCAGACAGACTGGCTCTTGCATTGCTCTAAGCTATGGAAGTCTTAGCAGACTAAGATGGAAATTAGTAGTTGTTTCCCCTGGCTGCCAAACCAACTTTAGCATGCTCTGAATATACTGAATTTATGGTAGTAAATCCAGCAGATAGCCTGCTAAAATAAATCCACAGAACAGTGAAATGACTGTTATTGGAGAATCTTTAGCTATGCTTGAGGTAGAGAAGTGGTTAACTTCCATGAGAGCCAAAAGTAAATGAAAATACAAATTCAGATTTTGAGGGTAAGTTCTTCCTGATATTGGAAAAATCAGTATGAAACACATTTCAGTCTAGTATCCCTTTATTTCATGTTATTTTAACTCTAACATATAAAATATTACCTTTCTATTCTGTGAAAGATAAATACTACAAAAGAAAAAAAAACAGGTGGAATTTTTATCTATCAAATCCCATCTCTTATTTGATGATTTTGTAGCATTATCATATGCAAATATAAAGGGACCAAAATCTTAGGCTCTGCTTAGATTTGGATGTGTTTACCACCAACTCTAGTATAGTAGCAATCATTTTTATTATGGCACCAACATTTAACATCCTGTATAGAAGAGGGTAATCAGAGGTTAATCATGTTTAGTTAGCAGTGACAATTATTAATACTTTTTTGAATTATTTCAAAATCCAGGCAAATTTTCTTTAAGATTCAGCTTACATACCTTCAAAATAAAATTAAGGGAGAGGAGACATCACAAATTTCCTACCTTTATTTGAATTCACAGGGCCTCCCCCTGCCAAGGCAAAACACTCTGTGAACTCCATTTGGCATCAGAATTTTCTGCGGTTTTTCCCTCTGTATTAACTCATTAAACAGAGGGATTTCCTCTTCCTTTCAGAAACACTTCCCTAATGGTCATGCTCCACCACTGGCTTGGATCTCCTTGGGTTAATTGAAACCACTCACATTTTTCTGAGAACACCTCTGTGCTTGCCGACAGAGATAAAGCTCTGCAGGTCTGAAAACAAACTCCCTTTTCCAGCTGCACATGACCGTGTGTTCAGTGAGCAGCAAGGGAATAGATTAACAACTGCTGATGCCACGCATGAGCTGGGAGCCAAGAGGGTTAGACCTCTGCTGAACTGAAACCATCACCACATTTTAAATTAACCAGCCTCTTCCAGAGAAATTCCAGGAGGCTACAGAACATTCTTCTGAGGTGTTGGGCACAGGCAGTGAGATGTACAAGAGCTGGCAGTGGTGCCACTGCCTGTGTGACAACTATTTCCTCGCTATTTAAAAGGGCTTCAGCACTGAAGGCTGTTGGCTTACTGTCTTTTGTAGATCCTAGACTCACGGAATCAAAAAGGAAATCAAGTTACGAGTCCCTTGCCTGAAGCTCATTTACTTAGGAATGGAAATGCACTACCTTTCTACTTTAATAACTAAACAGCTCTCCATAGATTTACCTTGCCAAATTAGCCATCCAGGTTTGCCATTCATTGTGTGGATCAAATTATCTTATGATGAATTATCTTTATTTTTTGTTCTGTGGCAAAACTGTGCCTACGGTTTACAAGAAAACAGCATTTGGGCTCAGCAAAGGGCATGAGTAAAGTGAATTTTAAAATGTGCATGACAGAAGGAAAAGAAATACATTCTTGGAAATCATATCATAAACAGGCTTTTGCAGCAATTTTTTGTTGGCAATTACATGCTAACTAAGTACCTAAGAAATTAAACTTCTACTTTAATTTTGTGTACTTTCTTTTTGGGATGAAATTTGAAGAAGGTGACTGTTCTGATCACCTAATAGGATGACTCACAGTAGGATTTTTGGGGTACAAAATACACTATATACCTAAATAGGTGAAAGGCACCCACAAAACATAAGTTCATGGCTAATGAAAACAAAACAAAATGAAAAGATATTTTGAGGGCATAGCAATAAAACTGCCTGATGTCTAGACCAACCTCCATAGACTGAGACTGTATTTCATGCACCTAAATACTTAGATCTTGGTTTACTGAGATTTTGAAATCATCTAAGCAGGATAGGGAAGAGTTTCAGCTGTCTCAAGATAGATCATCTCAAAGATGTAAGCACCCATATCAACAAAGACTTGGCTTTGGAATTCTCGACAGAACTTTCTGCATACTGAAGATGGGAAGAGCCAATATATGTCCAGTTTGCCACCAACCTCAGGAAGGCAGTACCAAAGCAGTAGAAAGCAGATCTTCACTTGTGCAGCCTTTTGTCTTTCTGTCCTCCCCCATTTTTATAAAGTAGGAAGGCTTGGATGATATGTCCTATGAACAATGGGGCAGCTGAGCCGAGATTGACACTGAAACTTATTTTGCCTTCCAAAGCTATCAAAACAGGCAATTTTGGAAGCAATGAATAGTGGAGGCCTTAAATATTTTCAATACATTGTGATTGGTTTCACCAATAAATGACATTTTGTAAACATCAACAAAAAATCATTGCAGCATCATCTACAAGAGAATTCCCTTTCCAGGTGAAGAATATCTGGCATTTCCTAATGAATATCTCTGAGAAAGTCAGTGACAGAACTGGGACAGGAACACATAGTTCCTTTCTGCAAACCTTGTCCTTGGTCCCATTTGCCATGGTTCCTCACATGCTTTGAAGCTTCCTCTCTTATCTGTTTGGAGGCATTGTTCAGCTGCAGTGGGAAGGTGTGTGTTGGTGGTTTGATGAGGTTTTAGGCTTTGGCCATGAGACCAGTCTGCTGAAGGCTCCTACAGCTGAACCAATACCCTAATCTGTCAATCAAAAATCAATTTATAGTATGTATACACAGTCAATCAGGCACGGTGAAACCATACCACAAGGTGAGGTACAAAGCACAGCCCTTTGGCTTGATGGTGTCCCCAGAATAATTAGCCCTGATGAGAGGCTCATTAGGTGCAGCACAAAGCCACACTAATGCAGTTGCACAGTTTTGAGGATCTTTGCTAAATACCAAATACTCCAGATGGTACTCTGTATACTACGTGGTACTAGTTTGGGATTCCTGAACAAGATAGTCCCTTCCTTACTTATCTCTTACATTGCTCTTGTCCTCTGATTCCTTCTAACCTGACACACGGTCAAACATTTTCTGATCAAGTCATCCTTGCCCCCACTCATTGGTCCTTGACAGCATTAACTCCGTATTTCCCACATTTAGTGGACTGTTGTGAATAGTTTCGTAGTAACTTGTGCCAACCAAAGGTGCACAAGGCAGATCTGATGGCTGAACGCAATCAAACAGCATCAAAGGTAGCTACACATACATAGATTAGGAGACTGTCCTGATACACAGATCAGACCATTCGTAATTCAAGTAAATGCATCCCATTCCTCAAATTTCTGTCCTGTGCTCATTGCAGAATTGCACTTTTCTTCCCTCTTTGTTTCTGATTTTTCTTTTTTTTTTTTTATAGAAAAGTAACAGTCTCCTCATCCCCAAAACAGTCCAGACACTGCCTTGTCTATAGCTTTGTCCTTTTGCCCCATTTATATCAGATGGGAAGGAGCCAAAGAGAAATACCTGCCTACATCTTACACCAATTTCTACTTTTCTCTGTTCTTGCATCCCTCTTTTATCCTTGTATTTCCAAAGCATATATAACAAACGCATCACTTACATTTCTTTAGTAAAACCACCTGAAGCAAACAAGTTACAAAGGTACCAGCTACTCTCTCCATTCTTTGGTGGATGCCTATTCCCAGCTTGAATGTGTTTTTATATTTGCTTGTTGTTTCACTCTTGTCTTCTTTATCAGGTTAATATGCATTAGATGTGGTCCCATAATGAAATCTCATGATGTAACCCACTTCTCTACACACACAAAAGTTGGCAGAGAGGAAAGAGTGTAGATCAGGGCTCTGCAGCTGAACTCAGCTCTTAGACCTCTGAGTCACTAAATCTGCAGGAGAATTTGTTTCTGAGCTTCATGCTTTTGACTATCTCACCATAATGAGCACTGTCCTAAATGCAAAATCATAGAATCCTAAAATGGTTTGGGTTGGAGGGGACCTTATATACCATCTAGCTCCAACCCTCCTGTCACGGACAGAGAACCTTCCACTAGACCAGATTACTCAGAGCCCCATCCAGCCTGGTCACGAACCCTTCCATGGATGGGAAGTCCACAACCTCTCTGGGCAACCTTTCCCTGTGTCTTGCCAATCTCATCATAAAAAAAATTTCTTTCTTCTATCTTACCTAACCCTACCCTCTTTCAGTTTAAAGCCATCACCCCTTGTCCTACCATTACATGTCCTTGTACGAAGTCCCTCTCTGGCGCTCTTGTAGTACCCTCTTAGGTACTGAAAGGTTGCTGTAATATCTCACTGGAGCCTTCTCTTCTCCAGGAAGAATGACCTGCCTCAGCTTGTCTTCACAGGAATGGTGCTCCAGCCCTCAGCTTAGTGGCCTGCTCTGGACTCATATTACTTACTACTCGAATAGTTACTTTGTTTTTTAAAAGTACTTCAATACATTTTGAAAGGTAACTTTGAAATGCTTAGTGGAATGATTTTCACTGTCCTGAAAACAAAATGGTAGTGCAATTTGTTGAAGGTGTTGCAGGATACATCCCTCAATAGCTGGTAAAAGCTCTTTCAGAGAAGCTTGTGACCTGATAAAGTTCTTATCATCGTTCATGAGGAGGGAAGGACTTGGCTAAAGTAACACCTAAATTACGCAAGCACACCTTGTCACCCACCATAGATGGGCTTTTTTTCCGTGCTAAGAATGAGAACTGGCACTTTTCCAAGGAGGTGTGTCAGAGGTAAGTGAACATGGCATTGAAGTATCCTATTGTGTTGTAATAGTCTTACTGGAGACCTGAAGGTGTGTCTCTGCCTTTATAAAAACCGCGCTGCTTTTACAGCGAGCTCTGGCTCTTTTGAAAGAGGCAAGTTGCATCAGGATTGCTTTTGGGTATCTTCAAGCCCTGTGCAAGGTATGTCTTAGTTATCTTACTTTTGCACTGTTCCACTTGGAACAGAATATTACTGTCAAACCTTTATTCGTTTGAATGTTATTAGTCGCTATATTTGCAACAGAACTGTAAATACTAAAGGAGGTTCTCTAAAGAGGGTTTTATGGAGTGAAAATTTCTGTATAGTACAAGGCATGAAGCAAGTTGAATAAGAATTGTGCAAAAGTAGGACCTGCTCACATATGCTGCTATGAATACTCATGTATTCAACATTCTAAATTTATGTAACAAAAAATATTTGCAGATTGCTGAATGTTGAAATAGATTTCTTAGTAGCGTGGCTGAACATGAATTTCTGCTTTCTAACATTTAAAACTTGGCTACAGAAATTATGATGATGGAAACACCTGAAAAATACACTTAGAATTTAATAATCTAAATGCTAGATTTAAACTCTGCTCTGATCCTTAAAGCTGCTTCATAAAAAGAAACCCCTACAGAAATAAATGTGCTCGGTGCAGATGCAGGGATCAGCTTGATAATAAATTTCAAAACTGAAGCTGCATATTTATCCCTTGAATTTGGTAGCTTTAGACACAGCCTGGTACACTGCAGGTATCTTCACAAGCAAAAAGATAGTTCTGTTTGTTTAGCAGTCAAGGTGGCAAAGAATGGATCAATAGTTTCTTTTTGATATCTGGAAAGACTACCATAAGTTCTTTTCAACAAAAAAATGGAATACTGGTATAACCAGTGAATTACAATGATTTTCAGGATGCTTACAAAATAATTTTCCTCAATTTGAACCAAACGGTTTCCTTTCTGCCTGGCATATTTTTGAAGAATGGGCAGAGGTTGGAGTCAAAATTGCTTATGGGCCATTTTACAAAATGGAAGATTGTGGAAACAACTGCTCTATTGCTATAACTTCAGATATCTATCTGAGATTGGTAAATCCCAGGTTCAAATTCCTTCACTGACTACAGAAGAGATTTTAATTAAGGTACCTCAGTTACTGGGCAGTAGCATGTCCTGGGAGTGACTCTTGTGTTCCCCACTGCATAGATAATTAAGTAACTAGAAGTTACTCCATAGCTTTTCACAAGGATAATTCATAATTGTTCTAGAAACCAGGTATTATTTACACAAAGGACAGATCATTTTGCCAATAAAATCTGTTTAATAGGTATCAAAGAGCAGTGCAATGCCATGTCTGAAAAAAATCAAGTGTCAAATGGAGTCCAGCATTAAGTGAAAATGTTTTCATGTCTTTGTTTGTTTTGAAGGCAGATAGCAAGCAAAACAGTGACCATGAGAATCAAGAGCTTTGGACTCCTTTGTGTGTTGATGCTGGTGTCCCAGATGCTACTAGCCAACTGTGAAAAACAGAAGGAAAGAAGAAAGGGAAGACAAGGCATAAAAGATGGTGGGAAAACCCAAAGTGAATCTAACCAAGGAAACAAAAAAGGGTCGAAATCAAAAGGAGGAAAATCATCTCCTAGAGGCAAGTTTGAAACCAAAGAAAATGCTGAGTGCACCTGGGCAGTGACAGACATGAATGCTGCTACTGTGCACGTAGAGTGCAAGCACGGTGACAGCAAGTTCTGGTGTGAATTCTCTGGAGACCCTTCCAGCTGTGCACAGTATGCAGCAAGCCAGAAATCCTACTGGAAGCAAGTCTCTCGATCCCTAAAGAAGCAGAAGCAGATCTGTCAAGATCCCAAAAGTGTACTAAAATCTAAAGTATGCAGGAAAGGCCCACAAAGTGCTCACCTCAGGTTAACCAACTCAAGCCTACTAACAGCAGTGGGTCCTACCAAGGGGAACACAAGGCATCACACACAAGAAGTTGTTCAGACTCCAGCAGCTGCCTCTGAAAAAGCACTAGAACACAGTCCTCAAGACTGTGTTGAAGACGTAGATTACATTGACCAGAAAAAAGTGGCTGAGGAATACTGTCCAGAAAGTTTGCTCTCTTTCTGCAACTTTTTTATCACAATGGTCCAAGACAAACGGTGCTGAGGAGGTGTTTCTAAAACTCTGTACTCTGAAAGTCCAGTCTCACCTAAGTTACTGCAAACTATTCCAGATTTTATTCTCATGTTATATAGTGTATATAAGAAAAAAGGAATATATTTTTCTGATTTTGTATATACACAACAGCCTACACTTAACATAATTGAAGATATAGGTTTTATTTGCTCACATATTGCTACACAGGCATTACCAATGGATGTTACGTTCTCTGTGCAGAAGTGTATAAGTAGTCTCCTTGGTACTCTGAGCTGTGCTAGCCAAAGTGATGAATTCAGTGCTATGCACTTCTGGGTTATGTACAATGCTTTTGACCCAAATATTATTATGAAAAATAAACTTCAAAATACACTAAAAACATCTCTCTCTGTGTTTAGCTGGCTTTCTTTGAGAGTGCTAAGCCTTCATCAATGGATGATGTTTCACAATACCTATCTAGTGAAGTGTTGCTTATAAAGCAGTATTAAAAATACTTCTGCAGTTTTGCAGGCTTCAGCCTTTGATAGGGAACTACATTATCATGAGATTTTCATCATTATAGTAATGAAGGGCAAGAGGTTTTCAGATTTTTCCATAATTGTGCAAAGCTTCAGTTTTCCAATCTCATCAAAGGTTGTCAGAAAACTTTGAAAGCATCAATTATGTATTTTCTCCTATAGCCTGAAGTACATTGTGCTAAATTTTTAACAGGTTAAGATAGATGCAGAGATAGAATGACTTATACAAGTTTGTACATTGGCCCAGGACTGAACCCTTTATTCAAGCAGCTAAAACATTTTTGCTCAATACTGCCTGTATTGTGTCTTGAAATTCCATATCTGTTATCTTTATGTATGGACAACACTAATAAATGCTTTTCTATTCATTAAACTTCATCTCTATTAAAACAAACAAACAAAAACACCAAAAAAGCCACCCAAAACTCCACAAGAGTAGAGATTTAAAAAAATGTAAAGATAAATGATGGCAACTGACCTTTGCTAATTTTCAAAAGTCCAGCTGGAAGAAAGGCAAAATGGAACCTACATTTTTCCTGTGGATCAGAGCACAGCAGTATGGTCTTCCAATAGTGGTCCACTTGGAGAAATTCCAACTTTCATGAAAACCATTTTACCTGACCATTTCTAGCAAATTAAACTAGCGTTTTGATTTCTTGAGAAAATATAGCCCATTCCCTTCTGTAATTATCTCATTGCTAGAACATTTTTAAGATGGGATGTGGGATGCTGCTATTAGTCAAGCAAACTCTTAGAGAAGGATTCAGATGTATTTTACCAAGTATGAAAGACCAAAAAGAAGCAGGTTCCTTTTACTGAAGTTTCAGCCTCCACAAGCCCTGTGGAACACTGGCTATACCAGGCTGTGCAGGATGAATTCTATCGAACTGGTGCCCACAGCAAAGCAAAATTCCAGTAAAAAGGGGCATCAACACTAGCTCCCATGGAGGCTGGAAAAAGCCATTCTGCTGCCAAGTAGGGTGGAAAACCAGCTATCAGGTCCTTATTATTAAGGTAGATGTATAAATACTGAAAGGGCAGGTGAATTCCAGCAGCTAGACACCTTGCTTGTTGGCCTACTCCACTTCACATTAAGAGACGGTTGAGATAAGAAAGTCAAAAATGCAGGGGAAGGATTAGAAGCCTTATTTGGTCCAAGCAATTATACACTGCAGTAATTAATTATTAATACCTTCTCCAGTATACAGGCACCTCTCTGATAGTTCCAGATTGCAACCAGAGCATTGGGCAGGCCTGTCTTAGGAGGCTGTCTTGCTCTAGATGTTTTGGAAATGTCCAGTCCTGTCTACCTGCAAGAGTAGTGGTGAGGGCTCCAGACCCGCCCCGCTCTAAGTTGCCAGAAGGCACTGTTCTCTCTCTGGCTGCCAGCCAGCCAGCCAGACACATCGGGGCAGTGACATATCCCAGAGCAAATTCCATCCTGGTATTCCAGAGCTGTGCATTACATCTCCGCGTGCAGGACTGTCAGCACCTGGCCCCACGTGCTGGAGTTGCACGTTCCTCTCCAAGGATGCATAGCATTTCTTCTGCCTCATCTTCTTGTTTCCTTTCAGGTCTGACTCTTATCTTCACGTGTGGCTCTTTGCAGGGGAAAACATGCTTGTTCTCAGCAGTTCATGGGTGCATTTCACTTGTGATGCAAGCAGTTGTGCAGGGACAGTGTGGAGGGTCAGGAGGAAAAGGAGATCTCTGTGCAGCCTGTTTCCTCAGAAGGTAGGCTAATGTGAGAGTGAAGATCTCAAAACTGTCTCAGGCAAAGCATGAGATTTTTAACTTCCATGGGTAGTTTTGATTGTTCTTCAAAAGGGTGCATTCCAGAACAGCAGGGTCTGAGGCAAATATATCTGGAGTCTAACTTCATTAACAGCCTTTTCCATAATTGCACTGACCACAAGTCTACAGCTAAGTGCATCTAAGGTCTCACTGCACTCACCAAGCCTTGTGTTTCAGCCAACATCCACAAAGCAATCCCTTGACAGCAATCACATATGAGTCACTTTATTTAGGTCATTTACAGTCACTGAAGTTGGTATAATGTTGGTGTTTCTGGAGTCAAGGTGCTTAGCATCAATAAAACATTTCCTGGCATTCATATTAGGAACGGTGCTCATTAAGAAAAAGTTCATGGCTGAGCTCTATTCTCTGACTCTTTGTCCCATGTGCACCAGCTGTCATTGTGTCAGAGCTTTATGTGTGAAGAACTTGGTGGTAGTGACTTTTCTAACACCTTCTATAGCAGGGCAAGCAGGACCACAGTGGAGGAAAACAATGAATGGGTTTAAATTCTGTCTGTGTTAGCCCAACTCCTCTGTCCTACCATATTGAAAACATAACAGTCTCAGCTTTCTTAGTTTTAACCTGAGTTATGGAAAATTCAGCCCCATTTTACACCTGGGAAAAGGAGGTACAGGAAGGCTGGATAACAGCCGTGAGAAGAAAATCTGTGGCTGAATCAGCAACCAAATAAAGGTCTTCAGACTTCCAGTGGTTCCCTTCTCCCACACCTCATGATTAGACCATTCTGAACAACAACTGCATGTGGTTGTTCTTGAAAAAATCCAGCTAACTTCTAGGTATTTTAAAATTATTAGGAGTATCTTTGGGAAAAATTAACTTACTTTATAGTCAATATAGTTTTTTTCTCCAGACAACCCTGAGTATTATAACTTGAATATTTACATGGAAATAATGATAGGGCTTTTGAAGACAGGAAACTCATTCTATCTTCAGAGTTGAAACTTTAGGGAGATCCCCTTCTCTTGCAATATGGAATACTTCTACATTTGATAAATGCTGATGGATGATCTTTTCAGGTGGACTCAACTCTCACATACTCCCAAAAAATTCTTAAACTCTCATCAAACTTAGGAAAGTCAAAAATTTAATTTTATTCTAAAAAGGGAAGGAACAAATTTGGAATTTAACAGTGTTTCAAAAGTTATCTCTTAACATATGATAGTCATATTTAGAAAATGTTAGATGTTCCTTTGTATTCACCAGGAAATGGAAAGACATTGCTAATGCCCAGATAATAGCTCTGGCAATGCAGCACTACTGCAGAACCTAAAATTTCAGCTCCTTTAACTTTAAAGTTTTTATTCTTTACTATTTTCTGCAGTGTATTTTCTGCTCACCTTAACACACAATTTCATTTGAAGGAGTTTCCGTTCCTTTTGCAACCTCCTTTATTCATTTACCACTTTGGCAACAGTACAGATTACATATCTAATCTCATATGTTGCTTGACTACTCAGAGGAGAATAGAGTTGAGTGACTCAGCCTTCCTGATTCCATGAGTTCCCCACCCTCCTCTTCCCCCGAGGGGGCCAATGGGTACCTACCACCCGATATCACCTCACCTGAATTTGACCAACCGTAGTGGAGGCTGTGTTCAGACAAGACATATTTTACACTTCCATGCTTACTCTGTGTAGACATAGCTGAACGTAGACAATAAATTCCACTCCCTTTTCCACTTTTACCTTACTTTTTTCTGATGCTGCCCTGAGCAATGCAGCTCAATACTTGTTGGTTGCTGCTGCACCTCACACATACCTTTGCTGGGTTTGCATTCCAGTTCAATGTATTATATTGCTTGTTCCTTCAGGCCATTCCATGAGCAATACCACACTGGGAATTGATAAAATGGGGAAATCCAGCTTCAAGGATAGGAAATTCAACAAGTTTCAGCCTGCAGAGTTTCCTTGAAACCTTGTCACTCGGATGGTGCTCCTGACGGGAGCATGCATGGCTGTTATCACCGTAAATGGGGCAAATCCCAAGGTATTTCTGTGTTCTAACATCCTTGAACCTCCTTCTTTTTCCTCTTTGACCAAGCAGGGGAACTTTGAACCCTGACTGCAGTCAACACCTCCCTTTAAAGAGCCATAGAGGAGAAGTCAGAGTGCAAGAATCCTAGTAAAGTTAGTGTTATCAGGCACTGAACACCTGGAGGGCTCGGAAGGATATCCATGTGTCTCGCTTGCTCCTTCCGTTGCCACTACTGCAGTGAGACAACACAGGGTCACAGATAAAGAGAGGGGATTTGCCATGTCACAAAGCTTTTTACCTGTTTGTAGAGCTTTGTAGCAGGAAAGGACATATTAGGGCCCAGCATATCTCCTTAACAAAGATTGATACATAATGGATTTCTCTGGAAACATACTCCTGTCTGTATAAAGTACATTTTTTATTCCCCCACCAGAACTTCTTCCAAACTTGCTTATTGATCCCACTAGAAATAGCTGTTTTTAAAAGAAGTGATAATGAGTAGTTGGAAGAACAGTGAAGAGTTCTCATCAAGTTCATGTTACCTGGCTGCCTCAGTCACTGATCATACCAGACCCCAAGGGAAAGCGATAGACTTAATTAACCCAAAGGTTCCAGTGGACCTTGCAAGTTTCACACTGTTTTCCAGGCAATAAACAGATACATCAAAGGGACTTTGTTATATAATGAGAGCCTGCAGCATGTTCAAAACTGTCCACGAGTGTGAAGGTATAAGTAGTCTGTGGTGCTTTGTGTATGCCAAGGAAGAGGAGAGTTGCTCCAGCCAGCCAGAACATTTGATGTTAAAATGAATCCTGAAATGCAGGAATTGCAATATTATCTGTAACAGGAATGTATTTTATATATCCATAATATGTGCACTAATTATATGTAATGAGTGTGCTTAGATAATAGAATATTATTTAAATAATATGAATTCCCTTTACATCTGTTGCCTGAAGGTGATGTGGTTTCTAGAGTCACTCTACAAGTGGTTCATTTCCCTGAAAAATCTTGCACTGCTTTTGGGCAACTCCATAGCAACTGAACCCCTACAGATATGTCTGCCATGGTAGCTCAGTTCCTACTCCATGGTCCAAAGAGCTCTCCAAAGGATGGCTGCAATTCTATTGTCCCTTATGCCTGCAGGTATGAACATGGTCTTTTCTCTGTATGTATGGCAGCCTACACTCCTTAGTGACTTACAGACTCTGTATTTCTCACTTATATGTGCAAACAACACAGATGTGTGCTAAAGAGTTAAGCTTGGAGATGGAGAAAATTCTCAACACTAGGGATGCTGGGTTTTGTGTGATTCCAGAGGAAACATTTTCCCTAGAAAAACCCTAGCACAAAGTATTAGGGGTTGCAGGGCTTGCTGCACATGGAGTGTTTGGGGCCACAACCCTCCATTTGGATTAGGGATCCGGTTCCTGGTTGGACAGGGTTGTTAGAACCCCAGGTCACCACCACTGCAAGAGAGAGGATGTTAGCTGATGATGTCCTGGCCAATGTCCAGCGAGGTAATTACACTCTGCTGCCAAACCTCTTCTCAGAATTTCAATCAGATTCAGCTTTTTTCACTATGTTGAACTGCTCTGTGTTCTGACTGCTAATATCTGGTGGCTGATTTTATGTAGGCAGGGAGTATTTACTGGAGTTCCCCAAGTCTGCAGGAGGACCAGTTGTGAAGGCAACTGCCAAGTGCTGTTTAGAGGGTGTAAAAACAAAAGCCAGGAAGTCACTGTTTTCACAAAGGCACAGTTAATATTAACAATCAGAAACATGGTCTTGGTATCCAGCGGCTTTATCTTGAACGTCCTTGTTCTTGATGTTTCTTTTATACTAGAAGCCACAGAATCCTATGAAAATGTGGGTATTTTTACCCTCCCAGTATGAGTAAGGCTTAAAAACTTAGGCAAGTCCACACCAGCAGTTCAAAAGCCAAATGCCAAATACAAAGAGCCCCCTATTTACTACTACCTTAAAAATTGCATTCTAACCTAAACTCATAAGGGTGATTCATGACTTTTGATTGCTTTAAACTGGGATGGGAGAGATTCCAGGCAATCACATGCAAGCAGTACTAATAGAAATTACATTTTTAAAGTTGACTTTTTCAAATGAAAAGGAGCAAAAATGTACCTGCAAAAGAGATGTTAAGAACTGATCACACCAGATTCTGTAGAAGTGATGCTTAATGATGAATAAGAAAACAGAGACTGGTATTGTACGTCTACTTTAATTTCAGTGTATTTTATTCAGAGTATAGTGGAGAATTCCCATAATTAAAAAGCTTTCAAGAATCGTGTGTATTGCTATATTATGCAGAAGGAAGAAGAGGAAAGTCATGTTTTAATGTACAAAAATTTTACTACCAAACATAAAATGAAGACCTGTCATTGTATAAATAAGACTTCTCTGAACCTGAGTAGGTTCTCTCCTCATTTGAATATGCTTCCTTGTACAGCTGGAGTATATTCCCAAGCAAAGTTCCGGTGGAATTTCCCTTTTCAAAAGTTGGCAATGTTTAGCTGGATGCCTCTGCTATCTCACATACTTGTTTTTTGACACTGTCAGACTATCCCTTATTGTCAGGCCAAGTACCAACATGCTTTACAGGCCTTTGTGGAAAGAACAGAAGTAGATAAGCCAGGGTCCCTCCAGAAACACATCACACAAATTTATGCCTCCTTCCTCTCTAAAAACAGATGAAGTATGAGTCAGGGGTATATGAAGAAACAAACAAACCAACCAACCCAAGAAAACCACAACTAAAACCCCCCCCCAAATTGTACTAGAGCAGGTTTGGCGAGTCACTACAAACTCCTGGCTTTTTGTACCCTAACCCTTAAAACTGCATGAATTTCTTTTGCCTACTTTTTTTTTTTTTCCTTTTTTTTTTGTACCTAGTGTGGCAGCACTAAGCTTACCTTAAGGCAAGAATTTAGGCTTTTATTAGGAGATGATGACAGCAGATCATGCCTGCATGGCTCATCTGAATGTGCTCCTTACTTTCTCCTGTAGACAAGTCTGGCAAGAGTACAGAAGATAACATTTCAATTAGTATATTGGCTTCAGTCTTTGGAAGCAGGGAAAGATTTAGAGATTAAAACTAACTTACTTTCCTATAGAGCACCAGTCTTCATGTCCCCCTTCCTATCTCTTGAATGTTGAATGGTTCTCTTTTGCATTTATATGCCTTGAGTGGATTTGTGTTTTCCTCCTGATCTCAACCCATTTACACAAGAACACTGTTTTCAAAGGGGTATGTCTATTCAATACTAGCAAAGCTCCTCTGGACTTGCATAAGTACTACTCAGAAGTAAATATGGCTAATAGCCTATCACTAGGATTAATTTTATCCTTTGAAATAGCTACTGTAATCTACTATTGACCAGTAAGTCAGAGGTGGCCAAATAATTAACTGCTTGCAAGTAGAATTAATTGAACAACTGGAAACAGCACCACAGGAGAAAGTAGCAAAGGCATAATCAATGTCTATCTCTCACCAGGTACTTTCAACACTCTTTTATACCATATCTTTTAGGTTTCTTCATGAATACAAGACAGAACTGCTGCACGAGTTCAGCAAACACTCCATGTGTACTACACTGATACCTGGAGGTAATGTATCTGAGCTGGTGGATATGACACAGTTGTGTGCCTAAAAAGATTCAAACATATTCATTCTGGTTGGTATTGTGACTGGAACATCTGGTTATTATGGAGTGTTATTTGCACTCTTGGACTGGTTGATCCTGATTTTTGTTGCTGATGGAATGTTTTTAAGGGTGCCATTCCCTTTGAGCCCAGTGATCGTTGGTAGTGAGCAACAGTCTCATCCAGCAGCTGCTATTATGTCAAAATAGCCTTCCTAAGTATAGAAAGAAACAGACTTCACTGTTTGCAGCAACACTTGAAATGTTTGTTTTCTTTAGGCATGTACTCACTAGTTTAAATGTTCTCATTACTGCAACCATGAGTTACTGTTCATCACAGTTACCTCAGATTTCATCTGCCAGTTGTAGGTGTGCGAGGGACTACAACATATCTGATGTTGTTAGAAACATTTTTGAGACTATACAGTTTTATGGTCCTATTTTCTCTCCTTTATTTGGGGTGATAGTGTTTCCAAATGCCTCTGGTCCTCAGAAGTCCATCAACATGCCCTTAAACTTGACCTCTGAACTCTGAATGTCATAAGAAAATATGTTTTCATGGAATTTAGCAGCCTTTGGATTTGATCCATCATTTGATGAGTTGAAGGAACCTGAATTATGCTTCCAAGCTCTGATGGAGGATGTGCTCTTTCTACTGTGTTGCATTTAGTCATATGGTACTAAATCCCCAAACAGACATACCACTGGTGCACAAAACCCAGCAAATAATGGGCACCATCTGAGCAGTGCAGTGCACTACAGACCATTCAGGAGCCTCAGGGGCTCCAGACTGGAGGTATACAAGAAATCTCCTTTGAAAATCATTGTAGAAAAACAATCACCAGTGCTCCTTTTGTGATAAGTTGATTTATTGCACATGGATATGCATCTGTCTGGCAACAAGTAGGATATATGAACAATGTTTTCTTTGCTCTTTCCAGAATGCAGCTTGCTTCACTGAGATTTGAGGAGACTTCTCACTGAGATGTTAATAGGCAGTGAAGTCTGTCTGATGAAGATATCATTACTGATGAGCTGCCAAGTAAGATTCAGCTTGGAAAAAGAGTTCAAAAATATCTTTTGTCACTCACAGTGAAATTCATGTATCTCTTTTGTGGCCAGCATCTCAAAATCCATCAGCAATGGATTCAGCAAATGAAACAAGCCAGCAATGCCAGACATTGCTGTGTGTAGACTTTTAAAATGTACATGCAGCCACTTCGATTTTCTGCACAATTCAAAAAGTTTCATGTCTTCTACATCCACATTTAAATCACTGAAATCTCTTTGTTGCAAAAAATAACTTCCTTGGCCTCACTGTTGCTATAGATTTCTAGACTATGCTGAGAGCTGAGCAGGTCTGCAGTATTCATCCTGTCTTGGAGGAAAAACACTGTGCTCCAAGGAAGATCCCACAGATGGAGGTAAGTCCCTTTCATATGCCTTAGAGCTGAATTTTACTTGTGCTTTCACTGCAGGGAAGACATGAATTCAGGTCAAATGCTATTGGAATATCCCTCAGTTATCACAAAGCTGTACATATGGAAAAACCCCAGCCTTTGCACAAATGTTTGGAAAAATCTAAAAGCAGTAATAATATAACAATAGAATCAAGTAATGGTACCTGCTGTTAGATATTTGTTTAATGGCCATTCATATGGATCAAATGTGGAATGAAATATTCAAAGAGTCATGTCTAAGACTTCAGTTTACTCAAAAGTCTACAATTATTCCCTACTTATTCATTATATATTATCTGGTAATGAAGAAAGATGAAGTGCCTTGGGATAAAGGAGAGATGTGTTTGACTGCATGTAACCAAACATTTGCAGTGCTTGGTTACAAGCAGCAGTACAGAGTCCCCCAATGGGGAAAGATGTTGGTGTTTTTGGATCAGCAACGGGAAGACTTGGGACAGGAATAAGATGGGAAACAATGAGCGGCAGCAGAGCAACAGCAATGGTTATACTGAGCAGTATTGCAGAAAGCAATGGGTTGTGTTGCATGGGCTTAGCTCACCAGCAACCCTGCACAGCATTCTCAGCGACAAGGGCTAAATGAGGATGGTGGATACCTTGTTTGCTAGTAACAGAGCATAAAGCCTTTACAATAAAAACTATGGAGATAGGGGGAAAGGGAAATGTGTTGCAGCTTGATTTTGCTTTGGGGAAATAAACTGTAAGACCTGTGTGCATGGCCTTGCTTGAACTTCATCTCTTTTTCCATCAAGAAGTGTAGTCCTGGGTCTCCTGAGGACTAAAGGCATTCACCTAGGATTCTGGACACCTAGTAGTTCAAACATAGCTGAGGGAAAACAGGATATGCATAGTATGTTATTAAATTTTGGACATCCTGTTGTCATTTCACATACCGTCTCAACCACAGTAAAGGATGGTGGTTTTTTTTAGAAGAAACAGAGAAAGCAGTGAGAAGCTTGCAGCAGCTTCAGAAGTGTGTGACACCAATGCTAATCTTATCTGTGCTACTTGCAGCTTAGACACGTGCCTTTGATGTGTGCTATTGTCCAAGGTCCTACAGGTCACAGATTGAGTCTCTGTTATTGCTGTGCTATTTCATTGATATACTTACACAAAATAACCCCATGGCTTACAAGCAGCATATTGTCCACAGAATCTGCCGACTGCAGAAAATTAAAAAATTAGAACCGAAGCTGACAGGTCAAAATCCAACGTTAATCAGCCTTTGCTTGTTTAGTACTATTCCCAGGAAAAGAGCCTTTACCTGAGGCTATCGTGTCAATTTCACAGGCAGGAATAACCCATAAAACAATGGTTCTATAGCGAATAGTTTGTTCTGCTTCAGTTGGTAACAAGAGCTGTAGTTTTGTTGAGACCTGTGTTAGAATACTATATCCATGACAGGGAAATGTATAATTATAAAATTAAAAGTTTTTTATTATGTTAGTCTGTCATCATCATTAGTAATGTGTGTATACTGCCAATAAATATGTATTATTTTATTCAAGCACTGAATTTTGTTTTAAATTCATTGCATCTGCTGAGCATGAAAAAGAATTTGGGTGTTGGGAGGGCTTTGCTGGCTGCTGAGTGGGAAAGCAGTCTGAGAAGATGACTCTCCTCTGACTACAGTTTCAGCTGCAGTGTGCATGGGGAAGCCTTCCAGAGATTTCAGAGCTTACATCGTTTTTACCAAGCATTAACCTTTTCTAAAGTAGTCAAAAATCCTGGCAATCACACCAGGAAAAAAAGTCGCTACTGCCAATGATGCATCATATTTCTTCACTCCTTCTACAGCTTTAATTTCTGGGAAATGCTGGGTCTCTGGTGACAGGGCTCCTATCCAGCCACCGGGGGATTTTTTTTCCAGCAGTGTTCCTGTTTCCCTTTCCTCAGGTTTGAGATGCTCGAGCAGGCCTGGGAAATGGCTGATCCACGGGCAAGGGGGACGGGCTGTTTCCTGGTTGGACTCAGAACTGGGGACAAAGCAGTACAAAAGGCTGGGCTCTGTCTCAGTAATGATTAACTAAAATATCCCCGTCAATACTAGCCAGAGTTATAACTGAATTCAGGTAATAACAACAGCCTTATCTCTGGCTAGGAATGTTTTTCAACAGACTCTTCTGTGGGTTCACTGACCCAGAGGTGCCTGTGAGCTCACGGGACAGCTCTGGCACTTTCTACTTTTGCTGCCATTAATGTTTAGTACAACTCACCCATTTTTGAGAGATACATGAATAATTTCTTTTTCATTTTTGATTTACTACATCAAGCTTTATTATGTCAAGTCATGACCACAGTAACCCTTCCTGAGCTAATTGAAGGCTATGTCAGTGAAAGAAGTGGCAATTCCAGAAAGGCAGACTGGTATATTTCTGCTGTGGGACTGTATAATTTTTGACATTGCAATTAAAAAGCAATTACATTTGCACTGACACAATTTGTCATGCTGTACATCCCAGATCAAAATCAGTCATCTCCCAATAAATTATCTCTGCCACTTTAAGACAATATTGTGAGACTCTGAACACAAGCAGTCCAAGACAAAAGAACATAGAATATTAAGTGATTTTGCTCCTTTTCTTTGAAACGTTGATAATTTCTTTTTGGCTTCAGTGTTCAGCTATATCCCACAGCCCATGTGCTTGTGCCTTGCATCTAGTTTACTTACATTTCTGTTTTACTGAAGGCTGATTCAAAACTAGACATAAACAGGAAAAATTAGTGGAATTACAGCCCAATGGAACACGTGGCACTTGAACAGGGTTGGGGAGCTAAAGAGGACTATAAAGCATCATCAAGTCTACAGCTATGTTTCCATGATTTCTGTGCTTAAATTTAGTACTCAGATTAGGAAATAACTTAGACATTGGTAAAGAGGTCTTTAACTTGCCAAGGCACTTGTTTCTCTCTTGGCAATTGCAATAGAGATATGTTGATGCTCTTGAGAGATTTTTGGCTTTCAGGAAAGCTAATAAGCAAACTTGATACACATAATTTGTACTTGTGGGCATATTACTATGCAGAAATTCTTTTTCTCAAGACAGTTGGAGAAACAAAATGTCTGGATTAGAAAACAGAAGGTCAACTTGTTACAGTTCTGTTAACCTAGAATGTTTGGGCTAATAATTAAAGGGAAAGGTTATTTTGTAATCAGTTAACCATGGCCAAATGATAAGAAAGTATTCTGGTGTAAGTTTGAAAGAAATCTTGCCCACTGTAATGTGTTAATTGATGCCACGATGTTACATGATGAAAAATAATGTGTGAAATAGATTAAATGAAAGTGAAACTTGAGAGGTTCCTTGAAACACCCCTACAGCTGAGTATTTTGACCCTGTCTACCCACTTATGCTGGTTAGAGTTACAACTGAGTTGGTTTTAAGTAGTATGGAATCCACCTCTCAACTTTGCCCCAGCAAACTTGTGAATACTTTCTGTAATCATTTTATTTTAACTCATTAGTGATAAAGACAATAAAAGCTGGGACTGAATTTCAGTCTATCTGTGTCAGTCTAATCCGTAGTCAACGTGCCACAGTGGATAGAAGATATCTCTTCGCAATATAAGAATAATAAAGAACAGGAGAGGGTGAAGTAAAAAGTCACAGATTTTAGCAAATGTATCATCCTGAAATGTTTACAAAACTTGATCTCTTTAATTATCAAAAAAATAGAATAAGAAGCGTCTGGATTAAGAATTTCTTTCAGCAGGAGAAGCTGCCCTTCACCACAAAAGAAATTATATTTAACACAGGATGCAATAAAAAGTTGTTAGAACCTGGTTATAGAATCACAGAATGAATCATAGAATGGCCTGGGATGCAAGAGACCTTAAAGATCATCTAGTTTCAGCTTCCATGCCATGGGCAGGAACACCTTTCACTAGACCAGGTTGCTCAGAGTGCCATCCAACCTGGCCAATACAGGCAAATCACAAATTAATTTCCAGTAATGATGCAAGGCAATTACTGGAACAATTGTGATGGAAAGATTGGGTTTATCACCTCATGTTAGCAGAGAGCATGAGGCTACAGCCTCTCTGCAAAGGTTGTGTTAGCCTAAAGCACAGTCTGAGGACATAGTAGAGGCATGACACAGGATGAAACTAAAATGCTGTACTATTCATAAGATCAGATTAGATATTATGATAACCCTTATGGTCTTAAAATTGCAAAATACCAGCCTATTGTTCCACCTATTCAAGTACGATTTGCCCGGTGTCACACAGCAAGTCCTTAGTAGCTCTAGACATTAATCCCTGTGCCCATTGTGCATTCAATACAGCTGATTGATTAATGAAAAAGTTGATTTTGTTTATATGTTTGATTAGTAGTTGATTAATGAAAAAAAAGATTCAAGCAACCTAGGACCTGCTTAAACCTATAAGCCATATGTTATTATTTTACTTCATGTGAAACAACCCCATATATCAGGTATCAGCAGTGTTTGATACTACTCATGAAAGCTATAAATGTCTGACAAGAAATTGTGGAAAGGGTAATTGTGCTCCTGCTTCCTATTTTAGTAATATTTTTAGTATAAGGAATGAGCTATTATGCATATTACGATTTTGTTTATTTCTTTAACTTATCTGTGTCTAGATCACTTATTAGTCTTTTAATGTTTCCCTAGTGTAAACCAAACACACAGCCACATACTGATGGTGGTGAAAGTCTGGCTTTGGGAAGCAAAGCCGGCTCCTTCTGGTCACCTAACGTTCTATGTAGCATATTATAGCACAGTTATGGCTCTACATAAGGCCTCATCATCAAGAAGTTTATCATCTACCCCAGTGCAGCTCCAACTGAATGTTTAGAGAATTATACATCCCCTCTTCATCTGACCCACACAGAGCATAATTTTGCTTGATGTTCTCAGACAAGAGGCTTTGTGTTCATTCCCCAAAGGTTCAGACCTGAGCCGCAGAGGTCCCAGGTCTAATTGCAATGCAGTGGTATTGATTTGATTAGTATTTCAAGAAGAGCAGGAATGGAAAAACATTTTTCTCCAGAGCTTGGCACAGTCCTGTGCAAACCATTAGTGTAACTCTCCTCTATGACTGATTTCTGGATTTTCAATTCCACTGAGAGAGAAAAAACCACATTTAAGCCACCCTTTAAGAGGTGTTACTATAATCTACATGTGTTGCATTTTTACTCTAGGCAATAGAAAAGAAATTGTGAGGCTTTTTTTCCATGGTTGCATCAGGAAATTTTGGCTGCGCTTCTGTAATTAAATTGTCAAAAAAGCCAAAGATATAAGCAAGTAGGGCATGTGCACCAAAAGAAAACACTAAAGCAAGCAAATAGGGTTGTAGTCTTGGAAATTCAGGCAGTCAACAGAAAACAATACATGAAACAGAGTCAGCAGAATAGTAACATTTCTTTTTCTCTAGCAGAATGCAGATTTTTGAATTAACTGCATTTGATATGCTTGAAAGACTTTATTGTCACACAGTCACTTCCTGAAATTGTCAGCAAATTTTATAACTGTGGTTTAGATATTCAGAAAATGTATTGTGAAATTTTAATTTTCAAATATTTTGCAAAAACCTTTCATCTATGGTATGCGGGGGCATGTTTAGATGTCTTTTTCTGTTTTAGAATAACTTTCACAGTGAAATATGTTTGAGATTCATTTTATGCAACTTCAGCCACCTGGAAGCTACCTTTATAAATTTCAGTTAATAATTTAGGCAACTTTCACAGTGAGTGGAGAGAGATAAGAAGCTTCTGTTGGAGTGCATGTCACCCCTACTGTCCTACCCTCACCACTGCAGAGCAGGATAAAAGTCTGTACAATCAGGTGACTAATCTTAAATAATATGAAACCTGTCTAAAGTATTCAGTATGGATTTTAACCCTCTCTGTTCTACTCTCCCTCAATGCACACCCAAATCCCAGCAGTGAAATGGATCAGGGCTAAGGAGCTGTATTGCTGTGAAATGTGGTGGTGTGGAGCAGATGCTGTGAAATGTGCTTTTTGGGTCTTCTGATTTGGGCAAGCAAGAAAGGGGGAACAGGAAGCAGGCAGCTGGCCTCTTCTGCTTCACAATGCAGTGGTGCAAATAAACATACACTTCAAACTAAAAACTTCTTTTTTTTTTCAGTTAGATATAAGATCCTTTTTTTTTTTCCCCCCAAGCAAGGAAAAAAATATTATTCGAGGCTGTTTGCCTTTCTTGGTTCATCAGGAATTTCACAAAACGTTTGTGTTGGCAAAGCAAGATAAAGGAGTACATTTGGAATTGCTTAAGCCTGAACAGCTCTCTGTGGCTCTGTCAAACACTGAATTCAGCTCTTCAGCTTTCAGGGCAGGTAGATACACACTCCATGGTCCTAAGTATGTAGGCAGTATGGTCATGATCCAACCGCACAGCTAGATCTTTTCTGTATCTATTTCTTCTGCTACAGCACACCCTGTTGTTTTTACTTCAGTTTTGCTTCTGCCACGCAGGCATGTTATTTTTCATCCTTTCACCAGCCTTCGTGCTTTACATGCAAAAGATTTTCTTTGGATTAGCCAGTGCATTACTCCTTTCAAACTATTTAATAGAAAGTACTAGCCTCTTAGTACATTTGTTGTCTTAAGCCTGTAAATGACATTGCTATTAAGAGAGAGTTTCTGCTATGCATCCTGTTTGCAGGGTTTCTCACCTGAAAGCTTGCTAATCTCATTTTTATATTCATTATATTTTCTATTCTTTTGCTTTTACATAAGACAATGTCTGAGGGTTTTGAGTATAAGGGAGTCTTCCCAGATACATACATGAAGGGTAGCCCAAATAAAGCAAGGGGAAACTTCTGCCTCATACTGACAGACACTGCAGTGCTGCCACTATGTCAAGTTCCATCCAAAACCATTCCCCTATTGCCAGTGTCCAGAGGGATCCAGATCCACTGCAGAATATGATGCCAAACATATAAACAAAATCAAAACTCCTTCTCCAAAGATTTTTTCTCATAGATTATATTACAGTGTTCAAGGACAGGTTAGATGGGGCTTTGAGCACCCTGGTCTAGTGGAAGGTGTTCCTGCCCATAGCAGGGAGTTTTGGAACTACATGATCTTTAAGGCCCCTTCCAACCCAAATCATTCTATAATTATATGAAATCAAATATAAGGCTAAGCAATGGCTATCAGGGAAAACAAATATTTCTGTATTTCATTTGTTACCTCATCTCAGCAGTTTAATAATTGCAGGCTCTTGTCACACTAAGTGCATCCAAGACTGGGGGAGTAGCAATATTGTTGTAATAGGGTCATAGAAGTAGTTTTCCCAGCACTGTGTGGCTCTGGAAGTGCATAACATTAATATCATCTTATCACACAGTAGCTCAGATTCCTCTCATGTTTCTGGGCAGTGCTCTTTGGTAGCATTTGCTGTGGACCTGGGGCACAAGCCAGCTCATTCACCTTGAAAAAAGTATGACAGAGTTAGCTTGCTCACACTGAAAGTGTATTTTCAAAATTCAACCTTTTTCAAATTAAATTAAGAAACATTTCTTCCATGTAGTGGTAAAAATGTATAGACTATCTTTCCTTTTATTTAGTTCTCTGTGAACTTGGGACAGTTAGTGTTGGTTTGGGAGGTTTTTTTGGTTAATAAATTTTCAGCACAGCAATAGGATTTGGAAGTACACTTGGCTGGTAGGGCATGTCTGCACAGCATTTCAAATGTGTGATCATGCATAATAAAAATGTTTGTTGGAAAAGAACTCGCTCATGTTCTGCCATGTACGTAATCCGAGCAGCACAGACTTGCCAGACACCTGTGCTACAAAGCCATCATTTACCCCAGCACAGTCGCCCATATTAAGAGCACACCTCAGCTTTCAAAAGCACAATTTGCTTCTTAGCATCTTACTACCTGACAACTGATGAAAACAATCATCTTTCTTAGCTACTATGACCAAGAACAACATATATCTATATATATATATGTCCATGTTCAAGATAAAGATTCAGGATGTTTCACTTTCAGCCACCTACAGAGACAATGACTTCTCTGTATCAGACAGAGAGCACAGTCTGGGGAGGATGTGCTCTGTTACCTTTGTCTCCTTTTCTGGGCAAGTATATGTAGTGTTTCATATGCTGAATGAATTTCTGAGTTAATTTTAGGAAGTAGATTATTTTGATCTTCTGAGAATCTTTCTTTTTGAACTTTCAGAAGTTAAGTAGAATGTGAAACTGAATTAACAACATTTGACATCAGCAATTTTATTATAGATCTTGATTTTACAATCAACATTTTATATTAAACAGAAGAGGTACAAAAATGAGCGTGAAGACAAACTCTTGACCGATGGTGACCTATTTGAAAGTACTGGTATGTGTATGTGTTGATGCCTCTAAGTAGTAACATAACAGAGTGTAAATAAAAATAAATTTCACTTAACGTAAAAATTATTGGTGAGGTCTTCGGTGTGGTCCAGCTATGCTAAGTGCAGGCCCTCTATTGCTCTTGCAGAGAAGAGGTTTATGTAGAGATGCTTGAAATTACACCAGCCTGTGTAGCTCCATAAGCATGCTTTGCACTCTGTGTAGTCACTGAAACATGTGGCACGATAATCTTCTGCCTGTGGGATCATGGACACCTCAGTCTGCCTAATGGATTGGCAAATGCTGGTTCCACTGGCACCTCAGCACCGAGGAGTATCGCTGTAGCAAAGCCTGCTCTGTTCTCTTAGTGTCACTGGCACTGCTCAAAGGCACTACAGCCATGGCCACAAGCTGGCCTCAGATTATTTGTTTTGTTATAAACACTGCATTTGACTACACATATGAGACTGGTAAAATAGAAATCAAAGGAAATCAATGAAACCTGCTGTTTCAGTGTACTACAGCGTGTCCATGTTTGTGAATTATACACCACAAGGCATTGCCTTCCACCTCAGAGACTGAGGTCAAGAGAGACTCCTTATTGTGGCAACTGTTTGATGTTTGTTTCTATTCCAGTGGATGCCCAAGCTGTGGCCTGAAGGACCTTTTATGAAAGTTGGAAGGCTTGCACTTACTGCTATATTAAGAACAAAATGTAATTTGAACTGCAGTGGTGTTTCCAGTAGGATTTAATGGGGCTGAGTCAGTCTCGCTATTTTCTCTCCCAGCTACACACTCAGCAGTTCTTACAGATGCTGACAATCCTTTGAGTGGTTTCTGGTCTTTTCTTGGCTCAGCTTAGCCCAGCGTCTCCCCACCAGCTGCTTACTGTGATACCCATTAAAAGGTTAAGAACCACTCTACCTCTTCCACTGCTTTCTTTAGCTGCTGAGAGACGCCATAGTCCCTGGGAGAAACATTATTAATACCATGTGCCACTGGGCCTCTGAGGAATGTGTAGCATGCCCTGGTCATTTCCCACACAGCCTTCCAGCAGGGAGGAAGCTGAGTGCTGATCTGGGCATGTTCTGCCTCTGCTGGAAAGTCTCTTTCTTCTCTGTGGATGCCCCAGGGAATCCCTGCTCTCTGCCTCTGTACAGGAGGGAGCAAACTAGGGCAAAGCATCTGCCCTCAATTGCTGAACATGGCCCCGGCCCTTCTGAAATAGTGTATTTGAATGCGTGTGTGTACAGTATCACACCTTAAGTATCATCTCCTGCTATTTGCCTGTTAGTATCACAGCAAGGATTTCTGGTTATGGACTCGGTACACACCACGCTACTATTTATCGCTCTAAGCTATGTAGCCACATCTTTTCCAGCTTTACACACAAATGACGAAATTCTTCCGTAGTGCAGGGGCCCCCCTTTCACGGAACTGCCGTGCTGTTGGTGCAAAGTCTGCAGTCTGCGTGGTCAGGGTTATGCACACACTGAAGCAGCTGAACTGGCCTGAGATACACACAAAAACAAACAAATATTTAGCAACCGTTTTGCAAGTACAACAGAGTAACTTCACAGCTACTAAAAACAATGTGAAAGTCAAAGTGCATGTTACACCCGTGCTTATCAAGCAGATGTCTTTTCTTAGGATAACTCTTTTAGATCTTGCTGTAGAAATGTAACTTTGGCGTTTATAGGGACAAGAGCAAGTCCATACAAAACAAAGTAGGATCTGACCTCAGAGCATGACAGGTATGCTGCAATATCAAAAATAATTATGAAAAGGAAGTAAGAAGTCTTGCACCAGTGTGTCAGGCTTCTCCTTGTGTTAAGCCATGAGGGATCTAAGCTACTATGTATTTCCTCTTCCTCCCTGGGCCCTTAGCTTATTTCATTGCAGGCTGAAATAATCTGTACCTACTTACTCGTCCTGGGGGTATTTGTTAAAGGCTACATTTACCCAAAGAAAAAGCGAGCACATGATTTGCAGATTTATGCATCACACCAGTGAAAATTTTTTCACAATGTGCAGGGCACCCACTAATCAGGTTCAGCAATACCCAGAGTGAAGGTTTTGCTGGCACTTTTCCTCCTGTCAGTAGAAATTTTAAACTTGACCACTTGATGGTCTCTGTGGCCAAGACAGCCACCAATCTCCACTTTGCTCATGAAATCCACTCTGTTGACAAGCAGTAGATCAAGGAGGGCAGCTTTCCAAGCTGGCTCCCTTAGGACTTGTTATGACAAGGTAACACACCCAGGTGATCAAGGGAAACCACTTGATGTAATCTTTTTGCATTTCAGTAAGTTTTCCATACTGTCTCTCACAGGGTCCTTCTGGACAAAATGTCCAGCACACAGCTGGATAAACACATCATGTGGTGGGTGAGCAATTGGCTCAGGGTCGAGCACAGAGGGTAATAGTGAATGGGGTGACATCACACTGGTGACCTGTCACTAGTGAGGATCCACAGGGCTCCATCTTAGGCCCTGAGCTCTTCAACATGTTCATAAATGACTTGGACACAAGACTAGAAGGTATGCTAAGCAAGTTTGCAGACAATGCAAAACATGGAGGAACCTCCTTCCTTGAAGGCAGGGAGCCCCTGCAGAAAGACCTGGACAAATGAGAGGACTGGGCAATCATCAATCATATGAAGTTCAACAAGGGAAAGTGCTGGATTCTGCACCTGGGATGGGACAACTCCGGATGGATGGACAGACTGGCGAATGAGAGGCTGGAAAGCAGTGCCAGAGAAAGGGACCTGGGGGTCCTGGTCGATGGCAAGTTGAATCTGAGTCAGCAGTGCCCTGGCAGCCAGAAGGGCTCCCTGTCCTGGGGGGCATCAGGCAAAGCATCACCAGCCGGTCGAAGGAGGGGATTGTTCTGCTCTGCTCTGCACTGGGGCAGCCTCATCTTGAATATTGTGTGCAGTTTGGGGCACCTCAATATAAGAAAGATATTCAGGTATTACAGATTGCCAAATGAGGGCAACAAAGATGGTGAGGGCCTTGAGGGGAAGCCATGTGAGGAGCGGCTGAGGGCACTTGGTGTGTTCAGCCTGGAGAAGAGGAGACTGAGGGGAGACCTCACTGCAGTTACAACTTCCTTGTGAGGGGAAGAGGAGGGGCAGGCACTGATCTCTTCTCTGTGGTGACCAGGGAGAGGACCCAAAGGAACAGCCTGAAGTTGCGTCAGGGAAGGTTTAGGTTGGATATTAGAAAGAGGTTCTTCACCCCGAAGGTGGCTGGGCACTGGGACAGGCTCCCCAGGGAAGTGGTTGCAGCACTAAGCCTGTCAGAGTTCAGGAAGTGTTTGGACAACACTCCCAGGCACATGGTGTGAGTCTTGGGGATGGTCTTGTGTAGGGCCAGAAGCTGAACTTGATAATCCTTGTAGGTCCCTTCCAACTCAGCACATTCTGTAATTCTGTCATTCTGTAATACCTAAACAGGAATATATTGCTCTGCCTTCAGAATTAAAGTCCTGTCACTTGTCTCCCTTGCAGACCAATTTTTCCTTCCTTAAAACTATTGTCACTAACTCAGTAGTTTATATAAATGTGTATTTACTTTGGAAATGTTCTTATCCAAGTCTGAGTCCTTGACACCGAAAAGCTGTTCCTGACAGATAAGATATGAGTAATATTGAATCTCTTCTGCTTTTCTACTATCTCCAAAGAACAATACTGCTCTCTGTGAAGGTCTCTGAACCCACACAGAATCTCAGACTTTTGTATTTCCTCTGCAGGCAGATGGAGATTTCAGGCAAGTCAGGACTTTGGCTGCTATTTCTCAGACTCCTGCTTTCTTCTCCAGAAAATATTATAGTAATTAGCAATCCTTATCATGTCTCATGCCTCAATGTCTGACCAAGCAGATGGACAGAAAGCAAACTCCAACCATAGCGAAAGAAGTAAGGTCCATCCTTGGCATCCTAAATTATCTGTATGCAGCAGGAAAGAAAACTGCCTGTTTGGTTCAGATTATTTCAGGTAAAAACCTGAGCAGATGAAAATCTGGAGGCTAAATTGGTCCTTCCCTGAAAGCAACTGAACATGCTCAATGGGAAGTGCAGGACAGAGAGCAAGCCTCAGACCCATCCAGTATCAGGTCTGCAGCCCAGAGAAGGACAGAGCTACGCTGGCGGGATGGGGTAAGTCTACCTTTGCTTCTTGTAAACATGTATTAAGTCAAGAGGTAGAGGTAGTATTAATTTTACGTCAGAAAGTTGTCACCGATAAGAGCGGGTTATTACCTGTAATTGTCTTCACAGATGATCCTAAAGTTTCGCTCTTCTAAGATGCTTTTCAATCTCTGAATGGAATGACCTGAGCAGGATTCACTGCAAAGACAAGACTTTCATTACTTGGGTTCCCTGTGTGTACAAAAAACTCAGCTAAATTGCGCACTGTGTCACTGCTTTATTACAGGTAAGACTCTTAAAAGGGATCTTGGCTAAAGTGCTGTAAAGTCCATTGGGTTTGTGGAGGTTTGGCTACCACTGGGCCTTTGCTGGCAGAAACTATGTGATGATCAGCTGTGAATCTTGTACAAGAACTTGGTGCAGGAAGACATCTGTGGGAAATACATTCACAGTTCAGTGTGTTTTACAACTGCTCTAGAGCTATTGGTGGCTTTCATTCACAGGAGCACAACATAAGGCTCATTCAAATCTGTGGACGGAATAAAGGATCAAGTCTTCTGTTTGATAAGGCCAATCATGAAAACCAGCAGCTAAGCCCCAGGTAGGAAGAAAGATAGGTGGAAACAGATAAAAACCAGGAAAACATGGGAGGAAGCACACTATGAGCACCGCTTGTCTGTTTGACTCAGTCTGTGGCTGCTGCTTTTGCATTGGTAGGAGCCATAACTTGTGTATTTCTTTCCCATCCCAATGGTTTCATGGTTTCATACAGCACTGTCATACCTTTGAGATCTTTACCCCTATGCTTAATTTGCTTGAAATAGTCCAAGGGGCCCCAAATCTGTACTGAGAGGACTGACAAATGTCATAGGTACAGACAGAGACACTATAAACAACTTGTTACCTCAGGGTAAAAATCATCTCCTCATCCAGAGTATAGGACACACTTCAGGGCAACAATACAATACTGGGGCAAATCCTGTTCCTAATATATGACATTAGTGGAAAGCACAGCCAGCTCTTTTTTGTTTACTAGATTTGCCAGGTTATCAGTGATTCAATACGGAATACAAATCAGAAGATACAAGGAATACATATTACTGAAGCTACCCTCCATCTTCCTCCTTGGAAGTAAGTAGAAAATAAAAAGGGAACTGCTGTGAACTTGGTGCAGGAGGACGATGTGTCAAGCAAGAAGGCTGCAAGGAAATTTCTTGTTGAAATTTCCCACCAGGCATCATCACAGCCTGTTTCCTGACCCATGGCACCAAAGCTGCTGTTTCTGTCATGGAGATCCTCAAGAATGGGAGAACCTGTGGCATTATAACCATGTGAGTTGGAGAACTGGCTCTGAAGATGGAGCCAAAGGCACTGAACCTTATGCTTAGTGCTTGAAATGTGGTAGACCTGCAAATGAATCTGATTGGGATGAAAAATATCAGTCAGAAAGGCTCAAATGTGATTTGAGGTCACTGCTCCGCTATCAGGAATTCCATGGTAAGCATTTAAACAATATATCTGTTAGTAAAAATCACAAAATCATTTAGGTTGGCAGAGACTGCTTGAGATCATCAAATTAGTTGAACAAATATCCACTAGAGCAGTTGCCTAAGGACTCAGTTAGGTTTTGAGTATGCCCACAGATGGAGACTCCACAGCATCTCTGAGAAACCTGTTCCAGTATTCAAAATTATCATCTCAAAAATGGCCATGCTCAGCATAATTATACTATTCCTTTGCACAAACATATTTTCCAGCTGTTCACCCTTGCAAACACAGCCTGCTCTCTGACTTCAGTGCTGCACCCAGAGCAAAGATCTGTAGAGCTCAATGGGGTTGAAAGGATTTGAAGGTCACAGGATCTCTTGAAAGTAAGGAAAATGTGATTGTGTCTTAGCCACAAGTGTTCAGCTGTACCTACAGAAAATAAAAACCCTAAAGAAAACAACAGTACAAATGTTGCTCTTTCCACTAAAGTAAGCAATTTAGGATGGTAAATGTAGAACAGGTTTCATGACTTTAAGACAGTGTCACCGTCAGACCTGGGCTGTACTGTCTACCTTCCACATGCTGTTCATCATTGTGTACTGGCACGACTTACCTTTGAGGTCCACCAATGTCATGCATAAGCCAAATGTGTACTTCAGAGACTTTATCTGGATTTAGGTTAAAGACCTCAATACTTCCAAAGATGCTGTAAGAATGGAACATGAAACAGCAACACATTCTTAGTTATCTGAGAAAGATGTACAGAGTATGCTCCCCAAATACTACTGCTTATTAGTGCTGCTGTTATTTTCAGTGAAATAACATTATCTCACCAATGTATTTTCATAGACTATTTCTTTATCTTATGGTAAAATATTTTCTCCCCATTCTTATTTCACTTTCAGGAGAACTTCTGAATCTGTCTGCAGACAGAAACAAGCTGAAGTTCTGCCATTTTTCGTGCCTCTTCCCCTGTTCAGTTTCTTGGCTACGGATTTGGTTTGGTGCCAGGGAAATGAATGTGGCTGTTCCCCCAACCAGCATATTCTTCATCTTTCAGTATTACTCAGAACTGCACTTCCAGACAGGTAACCCAAGGATGCACAGTCTTGGGTTAAAACCCAGGATAAAATGCAGTCAGTGCCATGAACACTTGGAAATGTGTCATTCACATTCATTGAAAAAACAAATTGTAACAATAAAGGTCCTTTGGGTAGTAAGAACACACTAGATACTCCACCAGCACACCCTCTGAAGGATCTTAATTACAGTCACTGTATAGAAGGAGCTAAATGAATCAGCGCTACAACAGGTTTAGACCCCTCTATGAGTTTACCAAAATCCATTCTGCACTAGGACTCACTGGCAAAGGCACCCTCACCAGCCCGCAGGCCCCACAGAAATATGGATGGTTGCATGCTGAATGAATACCTGCTGCTTCTGAAAGCTCCAGCTTCTATTGATCCATTGAGCATCACTTGAACCACACCACATGCTGCTTCTGCAAACTGAACAAAACCAACGGACATTACACTCTGACACTACATCCTGTGCCACATCAGACCTGGGGGTGGTAGAAATTACTGTAACTTCGTTCACATCCTCAGAACTGTCTAATACAAGTAGAGGAGCTGGCAAATATTTTTGCAGAAAAAAACACCTCTAAAGGCTATGGCAAAGCTGTGCTAAAGCCTCATCAGCCAGCTATGAATTAACTGAGGCTGCATGGGACTAGCACAGCAACTTTGCTCTTGCTGCTGGTTTCAGTTTTTATAGGGCTTTTCAGAGCCCCAGCAGCTACAGCTGTCTGTAGTAACTCAGAATAACCCTCAGACTGCTTTGGCTCAGGCAGTGAGGAAGAGCCAGAACAGAGACAACCACTACTTCAAGGATACACAAACCATCACGTATCTGTTTCCTTGTCACTCATGCTTTGTGTTCTTTTGTGGCTTGGGATTTTTCTCCCTAGATATTTTAACAAAACTCATCACTGAGTTTTGTTTGATTTGATTTTTAAATTACTAGATCATATAATCACTGCTCCTTTATTCTTTAAAACTCATTACTAAATATTTAAAGACTAGTAAAATCTATAAAGGACCTACTCTAGACATATAATCCATTAGTAAGATGAAATTTTTTTTTAAAAGCTTAATGCAGGTAACTGTACTTATCAAATCTTCCAAGTCCTCTTAAACAATGTGGCTCAAACTCAGATCTTCAGAGTTGTGAAGTTGCAGGGAAGTTTCATCATGTGTAACTTTCTAATGTAGCAAGTATGGATTTGAGTATATCTTAAAGTCATTTGGTTTAGGAAGCCTGCAGTTGAGCAAACCTGACTCTGTATGGTGATTTTATGCTTCCCAAACTCTGGAACTGGGCAGAATTAATGAGAATATAGAAACTGTTTAGAGCTGAAGCACATGGGAATGCTTGTTTTCAACCTGGGCAGTCATCTACTAATAACCACACCAAGAGTGAAGTCTTAAAAGATACGTAAAATTAAAGTGATACAGGACATCACATCTTTCTCTGACAGTTTTTTCCTGTAAAGTGCTGATTCAACAAAGTCAGGCTAATTGCTTGACTGGGACTAGCAGGATCTTGTTCATGTGACAGGAGCTGGCATGTGCACATGGGTGGGGACATCACAGGAACCCTGCCAGATACCGATGTGGGAGGATGCGCTCTTCAGGTTTATGCCAGGAAGGTGCAAGGGGATTCACAGCTGCTTTGAAAATTTCTGTGCCAATCTGGGCACTGCTTTCCACAGTAGCAGGATAAAATGTATTTTATTGTAGTAATTTCAGTCCTGTGATTTAATTAACGTGATGATTGTTTTAATTATAAGCATTATTTGCAGAGCTTCAGCTGTCTGCCAAAGGCTGTTCTACACACTGGCACTCAGTCTCCATCTGCAAATAAGAATGGTAAAACTGCAGTGATATTAAATATTGTACATAAAATATGGGACTTTGGAAACACAAATTTACAATACCATGATTTTTAGCACCCAGAACTAAAGCTTTTGTGAACTTCTACAATTCCGTATTTTAAGTCCAATCTGCAAACTCACGTTTTTTGCCAGTGTCAGGAACTTAATGCCTTTAAAGACTCTGGGATTCGTGAAGAGTTATCCTAGATCTTACCATCTTGGATGCCATTTTCCAGAACACGGAGCCAGGGTTGCTCTCACATTCACTCCGTTTTGGGCAAGATTCATAGTTGATTCCTGAGAAGAAATACATTTATAGAATAGCAAAGTTTAGAACTAATATTGTTGCAATTCTTATATGGCTTTGCAGCTGATTAACAATGGCAAAAATGTTTGTCTAGTATCAAAACAGGAAGGCTACATGAAGGAAGAGGTCTAAGGGGAAAAGGCACTTGTACGTGTTTGAAGGTCTCTCTGTTTCACATTCATTTCAGGGAGGGAGCTGCAGACTCCACATTACAAATAATTCTCAAAAAACTGAGAAGAGAAAACACATAGTCCCAAACTGAGAAACAGATTGGATCTTTAACTAATACTGTCTAATTGCACTGAAAAATTAAACTTTGTCCAATGTTTTCAGTAATTCCATCCCACTTTAAAGGTGGCTAGCCTTAAGTACTAACTATGGATTCATGCAGGCAGCAATACCCCCAGGGAACCCTAACACTGCCCCAGTACTTTGACTGATCTATGGCCAGATCTTTTTCTGAATTACATTCCTGTTTTGCAATTTGTCCCATAGAAGTCAAAGGGCAAGTAAACTAGGTAAAGAAGGCTAGATGTGACCATCAGTCCAACCAGCAACTTGGTTTTAAAATAACATCCAAAGTTGTGTTTTTTAGATTAAGTATTATTTTCAGCCTTCCGTAACATGGGACAGAAATACAGTTAAGGTTTTAAACTAAATGACTAGAAAATAATGTGAAAAACATCATATTTATATGTAGATATGCAAAAGAATATCCGCAATTCCAGTGTTTGTATTTGTTTTGCAAAAAATAGGACTTATTACCTGGGGCAGAGGGGTCTCCACACCATGAAATCCTATCAGCCATATAACCCAACAAGGTGTCCTCCAAGGTAACGAAATTTTGATTGGATTTTGTATAACGGTGAACGAGGTCATTTGTCTTGCTCCAGAACAGTGACTGTGAAACGAGGTACAATGTCTGGTAAGTGATAGTTATACTAGAGCTGGTCAGAAAAATTTCCTGGAGAAACCCAGAAAGTTCATGATAATGAAGGGGTTTTAGTTTTTATTGAAATGAGGTGAGTTCACCTTAGTGAACTTATTTGTGCAAACCATGCTTCCATTTCCAAAATATTTTTGGGTGCGGTTTTTTGTGGAAGTGGATGTGTTTGACTTGTGAAGCACTTTGAAAGAAAGGTTTTGATTAGTTCTCATAGGATATATATCCAATTTGTTGTTTGCTTTTGAGCTGCACATGGGAGAGCAGGTTTTTGGAAGCCGTGTCCCTCTAACAGCACGATTGCATGCTCCTTACAGAGAGCCATATGCTCAGGGAACAGGGGCATCTCTGTCACTTCACCAGGCTGGCCCTGCCTTGAGGCAAGCCTTGCACAGGAGTGATTCCCAGAGACAGAGTATGGACAGGGTTACTGGGGTCTAGAGGTGATAACTGCAGGATTATTGCGAAAAGTACAAAAGCAAAACATGATCCTCCTCAACCTACAGACCCTCACAAACATTATGGATGTGATCCCATCACTCAGAGCATAGCACAGATGTGCCATATCACCACAACCCTACTTCTCCAGCCCACCAGGCATTGTGCTGTTACCTTGTTACAGGGTATAGGATGACTTGCTAACTCCATCAAAGGCTGATAATCTTCTGATGTGATATTACAGGGATTCTTGTAAATGAAAGCATCTTTTAATGATTCCCATATTTTCAGGCAGTCTTTATCTCTGCCAAAAGATTAAAACATAGTTAATTAATATGTGTGAGTATTTGTGCCTGTGAAAGGCTCTCCTTCTGTTATGGTCAAACACTATGGATCAGATATTAAAAGAATTCCAACTATGCTCAGGCACCAAATATGTTATCCATTACAAAATCAGAGTATCTTCAGCAAATTAGTATAAACTGGGGAATGAACAGTTCCAAAATATCTTTCTTCTTTCCTGCATTTCAAATTAGTAATTATTGCAATATCTGAATGTCAGCTATGTTTTTATCCTTTAAAAAGAGCAATACTTATATCACATAACTAAAAGACCAAATTTCTTGATTATTCACACCAAATCATGAGAAGCAAATAGCTTCTCAGACTATAGCTTGTACATTTTAAAAGTATGGCCCAAGGATACTGTTTCTTCAGGTACAGCAAGCCAAAAACATGCTATGTGTCTCCGTGCGCAGCGTTTGGCCCTATAGAAATAATATCTATAATTTTATCTAAAAAAAAAGCAGGGATCTAGCTGTTTTGAACCTGAGATTATTTTTATTTATGCTCTAATTTGTAGCTATTGACTTTGCTGGAGACACAGTTGATTTGCACAGGTATAACCAAGATCTACATCAGCTGCTTGGTCTCCGTGGGTTTTTTCAGTCTCCTGCTGATCCTCTACTGTGTCACAGGTTCTAGGCCTTTTTGCTCTCACTGGCATTGAGTCGGAGGAACTCCACTAAATTTACATCTTGGAATTGCTTCATGCCCCACATCCTTGTAGGTCCCTTCCATACACTTATTTCTTAAGATGCTGCTTTGTCAGCCTCGGAAATAAAGCACCTCTCTGCTGACAGCAGCAGGACTCCTTTGGTACTAGCAAGAGGAAATCTCTTGCACAGAGTGGCAAGCAATCATATCTGTACTGAAGCAGTGCCATGGGGGTGCGGCATAAATAACATTTGGGATGGCTCAGGATATTTGCTTTCTTCTTCTTGAGGTAATGAATGAAAACTTTGCAGAATTATAATTCGTAACGATTGTCTGTCTAGTATGTGTTCTCAGGGCTGTCCCCCACAGTTGCACTTCCCTTCCTCTTCACGTTCCCAGAGTTTCAGGTGCACTTGGAGAGCCTGCCCCTCACATTACAGCAGTGACAGTAATGCAGGGATTCTGCATCCTTCTCTTTCCCGTTTTTATGTAAATTTAAAATGTTGTCTGCGTGTCTCCATGGAGCTCTTCTGATTGTCTTTGGCTCATCCACTCTTTCTTCACTGTTTGCAATCACTTCCCAGTGTGTTCCCACTAAAACCATTTGAAGAATGGACTTTGTCTTGTGTGGAGAAACTGATGCCTTCAGAGCACTATAAAAATAGCACTGATTGATTATTACTTGGCAGACACACAGCTGTAGGTTTTGTTACCAGTTGGTACCCGGGTAACACATAGGATGTGGAATCTGATCAGTCTTAAAAATAATCCTAGAGGAATTAAGAAAAACAGTAGTAACTCATTGAAGATTTCCAAACATTTCCAAGTTAGTAGGTTGTGTGACCTCATTTCTCTCTGCTGAAATTGATCATGATTTTGACTGAGTGCCTACTTGAGAATCAGAGGGAAAACTGGAATGCAGAGTTGAGCTGCTTGTATTACATGGGTCATACCCAGACTGCGGGACCCAGAACCACCTGTCAGCTCCTGGCCATTTCCTGAGTGTCTGAACATAAACTGTCTGCTTCCCTTCCTAAGTTTATGGAAAACGAGCATCACACAAAGAGGAGGCCAGACTCTGTCTGTCTGTGTCCAGAAGAAAGTGAGAGCATGTAGCAGCACTGCATACCAGAGGGGACTGCCTCTGTCAGACCCACTAAAGGGGCTTGGGGCAGTATCATGTACCTGGAAGAACCAGGTAATGCACAGCAAGATGTCCTGGGCTTTTCCTCCCTTCTGCCCTTAGGTATGCAGCAAAAAAATCTAATTCAGTGTTACATATTATATTGGTCATACCACCAAGGTGGCTATAGAGCAAGTTTCCATGCTCCAGTTTCTTCCAGTCCTCCTCTGTGAAAGGTGAGTGGTGAATAGGTTCTCATCTCTCACTCTTGTGGCAGTCAAATGCATTATGCTGCAGAGCTCTATCTGGGCTCAGACCCACTGACCTTGATGACTTCAAAGGATCTCATGTACAATGTACAATGCTGTCTGAAACACATACTGAGCCTGGGGGCAGGGACAGGGCACATCACCCTGGAGGCTGGAGACAAATGGTCACCAGAGGCAGATCCAGCGCATCCCAAATTGCCTTTCTTGTCATGCCAGTCTGTCATTGGGGCAGCCCCAGCTGCATTAGGGAACATGCCTTTTGTTTATACAAACGAAATTTACCTCCAGGTATCTAAGAATGAATTACCGTGATTTTTCACAGGGCTACTGTCTTATTCAAGAGCCCAAATGCACTTTCAGTTACAGTCACCATAGAAATAAGAAGCCAAACTGGGGGTGCTGTAGGAAGCACAGTCATTGCTTTGCTGTCGCACTGTCATTGTCAGTGAGAATCCACATGTTTTACTTAGCAGAATTTAACTTGGGTGTATTAAATTTTCTGCCAGAGGAACCTTTATCTGGCTGCAAAGTAACTGACAGAGACCATACTCCAAACTTTGGTACTTTATTTAAGGGCTAGGAAGTTGTAAATACTGCTCCCTGCCAAAAAGGATTACAACACAGCCACACTGAATCAGCCAAAAGAGAAGGCTCCTGCTGATTGAGGGGTGATATTAGAGAATAGGCAGCTGTCCCCTTTGCTCTGCACAGTCAATGGTATCATAAAGATAATTTGTAGGGCTTGGCTGTAAGCACAGGTATATCTCACAGACATTTTTATGGCTCACACTTTCTAATCCATCAAATGATTTGTCCTCCTGGCAGGACTCTTTTTTTGCTATTTTTTAAGCTACTCCTGAAACCTGTTACGAGTAACAGTGTTGACAGCCACAGGTGACAGCTGCAGACCTGGTGATCTATCCTTTCATATCACAGAGTTTTTAAGACTGGACTCAGAAGACAAAGTATTTTGCAAGGAACCATAAAACCCCCTTTTTTATTTATTTTTTTTTTTATTTCCAAAGCAGAGAGGTAAGTGATAAACACAGTACAAAGCATTTCTGCTGCAGCACTCAAGTCATGGCCATGAGAGGCACAAAGCAACAACCATCCTGCCGAGACAGATTGTTGAGTCACAAATCCAAAGCATCAGTTTTATATTCTTTCAAGACACCAAACTCAGCATTGGATGATTTGTGTCAATCTCACTGATATCTGAGAGATGAGTCTTTATCCACAGTCCTGGCAGAGCTGAACCAAATTGTATGTTTAATGTCACAGAAGTTGGTAGGGCTTAGTCTTTGAATGAAGGAAGCTCTTCTACACCTGACAATCAATGTGGTACTGCTAATTGTGTCACACAGAATGATAAAGCATGAAGATAGGATTTATGGAAACTAGACAATTTCAGCATCAGAAATCAAAATACAGATCTTCAGTCCAAAAAAATACATACAGAAGCTAAACAACCTTTTGTTTTTGCTGTCCTCACCTATCAACATACTATTCTATCAACATGTATATTTTTAAAATTGAATAAAAATATTTCATTGATTTGCCTTTGTAAAGTTATTTCTCTGATAAGAAACACAAGTTCTGCCTCACATCCCAAAGACATTACCAGTCACACAGAACTGTGATTTTGGTTTATATATGAAAAAAACCCCCAACAAACAACCCTGAAAATACTTCAGAACCTGCTAATCCCAGCTGCAGGAAGATATGTCATTCTTTTCAGCCTTACTGTTGAGGTAGACTCTGCTAGTAAAGTTTCACCTGATCCTTTTTCCAGCACAGAAAGAAAGTATTTGTCTGGTGTGCAGCATTTAATTTACACTGAGCAGAAGTAAAGGCAGAGACCTGCTGTATCTCTGGACCTCCTGAAAACAATATAAGAAGTTTTCTGGCACGTGGTATGCTAAAAATTCCAGCAAGAACAGCTTCAGGTTGAAACAAGCACATCTGCCTTGCCAAAAAAATGCCTGAGAAACAAACTGTCCTCTTAAGGCTGCTCCCAACTTCTAAGTCACAGAATGTGCTGATTTTATTTTCTCCCTGCATTTACAAAAGAAAGGCTGCAAGAGAGATCCTCAGTCTACCAGTTAATTAAATTTATCTAATTCAGGAAATTCAGGTCCAAGGCAAATACTTTCATGTCCCACACTGCTGTGGGGCTCAAGTGCTCTTTTTCTTGGGTTTTTGTTTGTGTATTTTGGGTTGTATACTAACTAAATCTGCATCCTATCTGCAAATAGGATCTTTTTATGTGTAATGCATTTCTTCCTTTGAGGCTAACTTTGTTTGTGTTGAAATATTTAAGGCCTTTTATTCTACTATAGACTTTGAAATATTGAATCCAAATTTAGTGATGTTTAACATAAATATACTCTAAATTTATGTTTAATTTTTTGAAGCTCTTTTTTTTATGAATAGAGTTTGGGAAATGCTGGTAAATGTGAGATAGTAACAGGCGTAGAGACAACACTGTGAAACCTGCTGTAAACTTGAAAACTGCAACCCCTTCTTTGGAAAACAAGGATTGGAGAACTTGTCTTAGGACCTTTTGGAGACAGAGACTCTACCCTGAATTCAGTATAGCACCAAATAGGGGCTGGGATACAAATAACCATTAAAACTACATTTCCTTATTAAATCCAAATGTAAATGTTATACATACTGCAAAGCATATCCTCCATTTGTCCTTACATTTGGGTAGAAGTTGCATTTTCCAATAAATCTGAGTATTTCTATCCATTTTCTTTGTATCCAAATATCAGATTAATCTATCAAATGAAAGCTGGGGCCAAGAATATTTCCATTACTATCTATCCCAGCAGCCAAATTTTAATGTGCATATTAGAAAAATGGACAGCTTCTGCATCATTATTTCTTGCATATCTATACACTGGTCTGGCTAACCTTGAAAGAGTATTCTTACACTGAAAGGAATGGGATGGCGTTGAGCTACCTGGTAAAGCACTGTTACTATAGATCTTTTATTCTTTGCTTTGTAATTTTAGGGTTTTTTTTCTTTAACTGGACATGACACAGCAAATTCATGCCCAATTGAAATCGATTTAATTGGTATAATATCAAGGATAAGTTTCATCCCTGTTGATTTCAGTTACACCATGAACAATGCCTTGCTTTCAGTTCAGCACTGGACTGACACTGGATGCTAAAGGCATCTTTAGAAGGGCAGTGTTTCCTTGGGTTGTGTTGTCTCTAGTTTTCTACTCAAAAATTTGGGAGAGATGCTTCAAGTATGGGACTCATTTCAAATTCACAAGTGAAGAATGACTTCCAGACTTTGTCCTGGAGAACTCAATCGACTCTGCCCATGGTTTTCAAATCACCCTACCAGGCAAAGACACTTCCCTTGTGAGACCTGTTCTGCCCTGCAATCAACCGCAGCTTTTCCAAGGTCCAGAGTATAATTTCTAAAACATTACGATGTCTTCAGGCCACACAGATTCTAATTGTGGCCCTGTGGTGAGGCTCTGAAGTTACAGCTGGGAGCAGTTCCCTGAGCCCATGTCCCTAGTCTTTGCAGGTTTTGTGAAAGGAAATCTTCCTCATTTGCTACCACCACTAGCCAAAACAGTGATGAACCTAACTAAGCATTCCAAAATCTGATTCTTTAAAAAGTCAGTGAGATGATTGTGGTTATAACAAAGCTATTTGGAGGCATAAAATCAGTTCACACTCTTTGGGGAGTCTAAGGCATGGTCTTCCCCTGTAAAAGCCCAGACATCTCAGAAGGAGAGTGCTTATCAAAGGAACTAAATGGTGTTGCAATATTTCTGCATCTAGTAGACCCATCTTTGCCTGTGTCAATTTAACTGCTGCATTTAAGTAAACTGTGATGGCTGCAGACAGCAGTGCAATTTATATATCCATATTCAATCTGTATTTTCATGTGAGCTTGAGTAGCTATGTCTTTCTGTTGTCCAAAATTATGCAAGGAACAGTAACCTTTATGCCTGTGTTGAGAAGAAGCCCTCCGAAGCCCAGTCTCCTTTTGCTACCTTTTTTGTCCTAAATATTTCTGTTTTTTCCTTTGGCTTTCCCTTCCCTACTTCCAGCCTTGCCATGTGTCGGTCAGTGTGGTGCGAGTAGCACCGAGCTTGTGGGTTCAATCCCCGTTTGGGCCATTCACTTGAGTTGGACTCGACGGTCCTCGTGGGTCCCTTCCAGCTCAGAATATTCTGTGATTTTGTGTCTCACTTTTGCTTTGGAGCGGTTCTTTTTTGGAGCTTCTGCCAAGGACAGCCCTGGCAGCTGTGGCTGGAATCTCTGCAGTCCGCCTGAGCTCGGAGCTAAACTCAAGGAGAACACTGCCATCTCGCGGGACAAGGGACTTCTCAGGAGCAGCAGCTGAGCCCGACCCCAAAGCCGTGCGGTTCTCCACCCCGGGAGACGGCCCGACCCATCTGCCAACCATGGAGTTGGAAAATAGGGACTTGCATACAACGGATCGGCTTCCTTTCTATTATTGTAGCTCCTGAAACCTCCCATCAGGGATCTCTGTCCTAAAAATTAGACATGTGAAATAAGAGAGGTCAGCTAAAGCGCTGTCATCACTGCGAATTTGGGGACTCTACTGTCTTCTGGTTTTAGCATTAGGATAACAGAGAGGGGAAAAATCAGCATGGGAAAAGATGAAGGAAAAAATCGGACCTGTCACCTCAGCATCTTCAATAAGCACTGGCCTCTCTTTACCCCTTTAGTTTACTTGTTGCAAAGTGTCTGCCACCGTAACATTTATGGTAACTGACTTCTTTTCAACATGAAAATGACATGCTTGATTTTTTTGGCAGCTTGATTTTGTAAGTATTGCTTTCTACTAATTAAATACTTCAAAAGGCAGTAAAGAAAGTGTTGGAGGAACCGACTGGGGATAGAGATGGAGGTCCAGAACCCCACCTCAGAGAAAGATGGCTTCTAGAAGAGTTGCCTGTAGGCAGAGCAATTAAATTCCATATGGCAAAGATGGGGAGCCTGGAGGTCTAGAAAAGGAAGTACTAGGTGGATTGCTCCTGGGTGCACCTCAGGGCTCTGCGTGTTCATGTACAAGGAATGACCTGGAAAAAATGAGAGCTCCTCATCACACCAGTCCTTCACCTTTGCCAGCAATGAGAAGGTTTTTAAGGGTAGGAGTATTTGTGGCTTTGGTTTATTGCTCCTAGAGTATTTTACATGAGTCAGGAATTGGTTCTCCAGGACAACACTAAGCCTTGTCACCCTTCCGGGAAGGGTTGAGCCAAGAGGTGGCAGCTATAAACCAATGAAGAGTTCATCTACACAAGCAGATTTTTTTGCTGGCTGGATTTCAGCCTCCCTGGGTGAAAAAACAAGCTGCTTAAGCAGATGGTGTTTTCAGAGATGCTCTGTAAGTGGGACAGAGCATCCAGAAGGGCAGAAGTCTCATCTGGACTGCATTTTGACAGAGGGTCATAGCTGGTCTACAGTTTAAGATTCCAAGTGAGGGCTGTGTTCACCAACAGATACAGAATGAATAAATTTAAGCTGGTATCTTACCCCTTGATTAGAAATGGTATTTTTAATAGAGTTTTAATGTTAATATTAAACTTGGAAAAACACTTCTATAACAATGATTTAAATTAAAGTATGTTACATCAGGGAAATGGCTTAAGGTAACTGCACTTTTTTTTCCCTATAACATGAATTTGCACTACCTTTTTCTTTTTATAGAACTAAAGCTGCTGTGATGTGGCATAAATGCAATAATTCAGGAAAAGTCTCTGCTTCAAGCGTGGTGTGTGTCAGCAAGGACATGGACGAGGGAACAGATCAGAGATTTAATAGAACTGTGAGCGAACTCCTTGCTAATACCTTATTTTGGTGTCATCTCCTGGGAAGACAGGCTGCATCTTTAGCATATGTTTTTACCCTTGGACATTTCAGATAGACTTTCATTTGACCCTAGAGGGAAAAAGGATCTATTCCTCCTATTCCTATGGATAAGCAGATTTATACTTCCCCATGGTGCTCTGAGGTGTTAAACAGGTCTCAAGTTTTAACCATACTTCAGTAATGACAGCTAAATGACACCACCTCTGAGTATGGTGGTTTTTTCACTGACATCTCTAGAGATGTTATGGGACAACTGAAGTAGGGAAAGCTGAGAGGGAACAGGATTCCCCCTTTCAGCAACAAGCTCATAAAAACATTTAATAATTTCAGTCTTAAAGTGGTGCTGTAATTTAGACAGCCACAAGACATTGCCCTGTAGAGTGAATTCTATAAAATCAATAAACCAGAGAGAAAGCAAAGAACAGGCATCTAACTGAGTGTGCTTGATTGAACAGCTGCAAAAAGCTGCAGTGGAAAACTAAGTTGAACGGTATTTCATCAACAAATACTTCTGATTAATGTGTAGAAGGCCAGTACAGACAGAATATATTCTCTCTAGTATCTATGACTAAAACCAAGGGACACTTCCCTTGTGAGGACATTTTCATATATAATGGTGGGGTAATCATGATGCAGTATGTGCAGGCTAATTCAAATGTGAAAAATTATTTGAAATCATACAGAATCTTGTGGTAAGAACCATTAAATATCTAACCACTGTAAAATAAATGCAGTTCCCCATTAAAACTCAGTACAGCATTTCTCAATAGAAGTGTACCTTTAAGTAAGACTCAATTGTTAACATTATATCTTTGTTATCAAGAAATTAAAAGAACAGTCAAATGTGCTCATAAATGTATTAGGGGAAAACAATTGTAAAAGAAAACATTGTTACAAACATTGAAGGACAGAAGAAATTATAAACAGGACACATTTCATATAACACAGTCTAACACAGAAAAGGTATTGAACTCAGCACACTGGCACATGAAACAGGGAGGGGAACATTAACAGCATGGACAAATGTTCTGATTTGGCCGTTTTAATAAGCAGTGTGTCATTCTGACAATATAGTGCCCATTGAACAGTGAGAGACAAACCAGAAGCAGCAACCGGATATCAATACCATTTCCATTAGAAATGAGCTAAAACATTTCTTCATGACTCTTTGTCCTAGTTTCTCAGTGGATCAGGTAGTAACACCGTACTTTTTGAAAGACTGTGATTCAGTAAAGATTTCTCTTATGTAAGGCATATTTTCTTAATGACCAAACAAATCTCAGGTAAGTTTCAGTATAATATCATGGCTATAAAAAATAAATGTAGGATTTTTTTTGACACTGAATCAAATCATCACTGCTGCTTGGTGCCATGCTTGATGTGAAAGTGTTAACAATCAGTGAACAAATACAAGGAAATTAGATTAAAAATGCCGAGTAAAGCATGAAGGCAAAATGCAAAAGTAAGCACACAACAAACCCCAAATTTCTTTCTGGAAGAGATTATGCTGTGAATGCAATAGTATGTCACACAAAATTATGTTCCATATGTTCTTTTTGACAGTATATAACTCCATCTCCACAGGCTGCACAGGACTGGAATGTTAAAATGCATTCAGTCATGCAGAAGACAAAGCTCTCCTGGATGTGCATCTACTCTTACTAAATGCAACTTAATGAAACAATGGACTGTTAAAATTTGTTATACTCGTTTACCACTAACGATAAAAACAGCATTGGCTGATCTACTTATATTTAATATTGCATGAAAAATGTATTGAGTTCTTTGCATCTTCATCGCCAGGTTTTTGCACTGCATAGTCAGGCGCAGTAGGATTGCTGGGCCTGGCAGTCACAGGCATTATTGAAGCTGCTCTGTCTGTGTCCTGGGTGCTCTCTCACTGGCAGAAACTAGACAAAAAATAAGCTGGTTTGACTTCAACCATTTTCCAATAGTAAGTCCTTGCAAGCTTGTCTGGATGCAAGCCTGTGCAAGGTGTTCCAGGACAATCCAGCTTGAGAAAGGAGGTTGGACTCCATGACCCACTGTAATCCCTTCCCATCTTACCAGTTCTGTGATTCAGTGAGTCTNTGAAAATGTAAAATCAGTTTATTTCTAGATCAAAATAAAAGCATTGTTGATCCTTTGGGGATCAGTGACTACAACCTTTTAGATAACCCTTTCTTTCCCAGGTCACAAAGTGCTGATGGTACCTGACCTCAGCCTGCCAATTCAAACATGGTGAAGAGGAAAACTAAAGCAGTTAACTTTGCATCAGCACATTTCATGCTTCATCTCTTGCTGCCTCTTCCCCCCCAGCAGGTACCAAGGTGCAAAACAGTCATAAACAGCATCCTCTGAGCTATTAGGTAAGTTATTGTGTTGCCTCGACTGGTATCGACCAGCACAGATGTTCTGACTGCCCTGACCCGAGCTGGGGAGCCTGCAGCACTGCGCATCCCATCGCGCTCCCCGCTCTGATTGTACCAGGGATAAATCCTTGCAAACAAATTTGCTCTGCCGGAGACCTGGAGATGAGACTTGCGGGCGGTTTGTTAGCCACAAGAGGGAGTTCATATTACCGGGAAGGAGGAGACGAAGTAATTTGAGGTCAAACTGTTTATTCACACCAAATTTCCTTTGGCCTTTCTTCAGCCAAAAATATTACACATACCAATGGTCATGGCTGATGAGTACGGGATTTTTGCAAGACTAGTGAAGTCAGAACTTTCAGCTTCAGTTAATGTTGGAAAAAACCTAAGACTACTAAGCTGTGACAAACTATTGCTTTGGAGACACTATTTTCCAGGGAAGCCAAAAGAGAAATATTGTTCTTTACTGTCAGTATCTAGGTGTGTGACTCTGTGTGCAGGGAACAAACCCGCTAAAGCCTGTTGCTATACCATCCCCATCTTTTTTCCCAAAAATTGGGGCTAGTATTGAAAATGCATTATTGAACCATTTGGTATTTCTTTCTTCTTTCTCATGAACTTTGGCATGACAACAGCTCTATACGGGAAGCCTGAGGAAACTGTATGTGTACAAATTATAAGAGTCATCCAGCCACCTGCAGAAATAAACCTGACGACTGTATTGCACTCAGCCAGTTAAACAAAATTGTAACTGGCAGATGCTGTATATAGTACAGTGCCCAAGTTCAATGCAGGGCCTCAATGTTTTGATGAATTTGAAGAATACATAAATCAACGGGATAAAATTTGATTGCATGAGGTGTTTACAAAACTTGACCGCAGACAGAAACAGCCTTTCAGTGGCCTCATCAGGCTTGGGTTCAGCCCACAGTTTGTATGGGAAAAGAGAAGAACACAACCAGAGTGAGATGACCGTGCATGGTGTGTAGGGCTCCAGCAAGATGAGTGAGAGTGCAAGGAGATATCCTCAAGGATTAAAGAGCCACGATAATGAAGGTGTACACTACCATGTCCGCGGCCTTCTCACAGGATTTACAGCACACAGTTGCAAAAGAGGGGGATGTAGACTTGTGATTTCTGTTAAATTAATCTGTGTGATAGCAACAAACAGTAAAAAGTCCATACTCATATGTCAACAATCCCCCTTTTTTTCAAAAACTGCCACCTATTCAAGTTTGAAATATGGCACTCAAAAATGTAGTAAATGTCACACTCACTAATTACTGCAGTGAATAGATTTTATGTTCAGAAAATGTCATCAAAGGTGGAACCTACTGGCTCTAATATAAAAAAAAAAAAAAAAAAGTAAAAATATGAGGAAGTGTCCATGAGTTCACTAAAAGCAGAACTTTCTAAACAAATGCACATTTTGGTGTAAGATTAAAAGGGCAAGAACAGAAAATGCACAAATTAATGAGGAAATGAGAAGATTTCTAACCAAGGCAGCGAGGTTCCCATGGTGGGAGTAGTGGCAAAAACAGTCCTAGCATAGGACACAGCTTGCTCAGCTCATAACCCTGCCCGTGTCTCTGCAGTTCCCTGTTCCTACTCCTTTTCTTTGATTAAGTGCACCACAGATCTCACACCACGCAAGATCTAAGGCCTACATTAATGATGAAAGAGTGCAGGATGAAAGATACGGGGCTCTCTGATGTGTCCTAAAGGCACCCATGTCATTATCAGGGACAGAAGTGTTTGGTTACACGATGAACTGCACCAAGCTCAGTGGGATCAGAAATAAGGAATCTCATATTGGATTCTCAGAAAAGCACTTACATTTAGTTCTCTGTTCAGGAAACCTCTTGAACATTTCAGATGTATACAAATGAGCATATTTTTCCTTTTTCTATGCTCTGTATCTTGGATAAATTTGCCTCTTCAATAAAATACAACAAAACAAAAAAGGATACTACTATACTGAAGTCATTTGATCTGAAAGAAAGTGAGCTCCCAGCCATGAAGATATTAAACACTGTTGGACTGTGAATAGCACAAAATATTATGCCTTGTAATAACAACATTTGCAGAAAACTTACAGTCATGGATTTGTGATATTTTTAAGTGTATTTGAATCAATTGCTTACACAAATCATTCCCAGTTATATTTGTGGTCCAGATTCAGACTGTGTTGTCAGTGAAAGCATACATGGCATGGGTTGAAAACATATTCATGCAAAAGTGGTTTTTACTTCTTCAGCACTCCAATTTGAATTAAACAAGCATAAGTAATAAAGGCTATTAGGCTTCAAAACAATTTCAGATTTAAATATTGAGTATATACCTCTTTAATAAATTCATGTATGCTTTTAGAAACTTGCATATGATTTTGCAAAAGTGTTAGGAGCTTTCAAATTTTATTTGTAGAAGAATACTCCTTCCCTTCACTAAAGCCACTTAGATATTTCATGTAAAGCATGAACTTACATCTCTACATCCTTAGGCCATGATTTTCCACGTGACTATTTCCCTTCAAATGCTGCAAATCAGCTTTTTCATATAGGACAGGACATCCAAAGCCAAAAGAAATCCAAATGCAAGCAAACTATGTGAAGCTTTGTTCTCATCAGCTCAATGTCATGAAAACAAGAGGTGGCAATTGCCTTTTTTTAGGACAAACACCAGGATGGTTCTGTCACCTGGCCAAGGGCTGGGGAAGCCCCACAGCACTCAGTCCAAGATGCTGGAAAAGTCTGTCAGAGGCTCAGTGGAGACACAAAACAGGGAGGCTGATGCCACAGAAGGCTGATGGTTCCCTGCTGAGAGACCCCTGGATGCTCTGGATCCCGTCCTGAGGGTCTGGGTGTCCCCAGCACTTTCTGGGAGGCCCAGGGCACTCCTTATTTCATACTCTGCCTTTTTCTGCAGTAAAGGGGATGAGAAAATCAGTTTTCAGCCCTAATACGTTATTGTAGACCTGGTCCAGGGAATCTCTTCTGTAGCAGGGGCACAGGGGGCTGCTCAGGGTGTTACACTACCTGCTATGATGGGCTGAGCAAGGACCACCTCTGGAAGAAGGTTTTGCCTGGGACTGCTGAGCTCATACTGTGATCCACCTCTATTTTGCCATGCAAGCTGTCTGTGTCTCATGATCATCACAAAGTCTTACGCACACGCTAAAAATATGTTTTGGATAACCCCAAGATACTTCACAATGCTTTTCTAACACCTTTGCCAATCCTATAAACCTTTGTTGAACCTTTTCCTTCCCTCCTGTACAGTTTTGGTTACATGACTGCAGTGTCACATTACAAGATTTTTGGCAGATCAACTTTACAGCAAATTGCTTCACCTCCATGTACTCAGACCTGTTAGAACTCAGTTTTTATTTTAGCTTTAGTGAAGTTGCAAAATACGTTTATGATTATGTTTTGACCTAGGGTTAGTGTTACTCATATTGGCTCTGCAGGTAGTTTCCTTAAAAAGCCATTGCTGTCTGTACATTTTTTCTACAAAACAGGGGTCATACTCTCCTGATTTCTCTCAGCCACTGCAAACCCAGTGGACACAGCCAGCTCGGAGTGAGAAACAGCTCTCTTCTGTTCACCTGACACCTGAAGCATGCCCGAGACCACCACTCACCCCAGCTCCGGGTACCGCTCCGTGATGTAGTTGTAGCATCTTCCCAGGATCACTTCTTGCAGGTTCTTAGTGGTCCCTCTGTCCTTCCACTGCAGCATTTTGGGGCTGACCTCGTGCTTCCTGTGGGTCAGGAGGGAGGCCAGCACGACGGCGAGGACGAGGGCGGCCAGCAGGACCGCGACGCCCACCAGGAGCACGGTGCGCTGCCGCGTCCGGGCAGAGCCCTGCTGGAACGGCATCGCCGCGGCCGCGCTGAGCGGCGGCGGCAGCTGCGGACACCNCGGGCAGGACTGCCGTGCCCCCCCCCGGGCAGGGCGTCTGTCCCCTCCCGGGGAGGACTCCTGTCCCCTCCCGGACAGAGCTCCTATACCCTCCTGTACCTTCCCGGGCAGGACTGCCGTGCCCCCCCGAGCAGGGNAAAAGTGGTTTTTACTTCTTCAGCACTCCAATTTGAATTAAACAAGCATAAGTAATAAAGGCTATTAGGCTTCAAAACAATTTCAGATTTAAATATTGAGTATATACCTCTTTAATAAATTCATGTATGCTTTTAGAAACTTGCATATGATTTTGCAAAAGTGTTAGGAGCTTTCAAATTTTATTTGTAGAAGAATACTCCTTCCCTTCACTAAAGCCACTTAGATATTTCATGTAAAGCATGAACTTACATCTCTACATCCTTAGGCCATGATTTTCCACGTGACTATTTCCCTTCAAATGCTGCAAATCAGCTTTTTCATATAGGACAGGACATCCAAAGCCAAAAGAAATCCAAATGCAAGCAAACTATGTGAAGCTTTGTTCTCATCAGCTCAATGTCATGAAAACAAGAGGTGGCAATTGCCTTTTTTTAGGACAAACACCAGGATGGTTCTGTCACCTGGCCAAGGGCTGGGGAAGCCCCACAGCACTCAGTCCAAGATGCTGGAAAAGTCTGTCAGAGGCTCAGTGGAGACACAAAACAGGGAGGCTGATGCCACAGAAGGCTGATGGTTCCCTGCTGAGAGACCCCTGGATGCTCTGGATCCCGTCCTGAGGGTCTGGGTGTCCCCAGCACTTTCTGGGAGGCCCAGGGCACTCCTTATTTCATACTCTGCCTTTTTCTGCAGTAAAGGGGATGAGAAAATCAGTTTTCAGCCCTAATACGTTATTGTAGACCTGGTCCAGGGAATCTCTTCTGTAGCAGGGGCACAGGGGGCTGCTCAGGGTGTTACACTACCTGCTATGATGGGCTGAGCAAGGACCACCTCTGGAAGAAGGTTTTGCCTGGGACTGCTGAGCTCATACTGTGATCCACCTCTATTTTGCCATGCAAGCTGTCTGTGTCTCATGATCATCACAAAGTCTTACGCACACGCTAAAAATATGTTTTGGATAACCCCAAGATACTTCACAATGCTTTTCTAACACCTTTGCCAATCCTATAAACCTTTGTTGAACCTTTTCCTTCCCTCCTGTACAGTTTTGGTTACATGACTGCAGTGTCACATTACAAGATTTTTGGCAGATCAACTTTACAGCAAATTGCTTCACCTCCATGTACTCAGACCTGTTAGAACTCAGTTTTTATTTTAGCTTTAGTGAAGTTGCAAAATACGTTTATGATTATGTTTTGACCTAGGGTTAGTGTTACTCATATTGGCTCTGCAGGTAGTTTCCTTAAAAAGCCATTGCTGTCTGTACATTTTTTCTACAAAACAGGGGTCATACTCTCCTGATTTCTCTCAGCCACTGCAAACCCAGTGGACACAGCCAGCTCGGAGTGAGAAACAGCTCTCTTCTGTTCACCTGACACCTGAAGCATGCCCGAGACCACCACTCACCCCAGCTCCGGGTACCGCTCCGTGATGTAGTTGTAGCATCTTCCCAGGATCACTTCTTGCAGGTTCTTAGTGGTCCCTCTGTCCTTCCACTGCAGCATTTTGGGGCTGACCTCGTGCTTCCTGTGGGTCAGGAGGGAGGCCAGCACGACGGCGAGGACGAGGGCGGCCAGCAGGACCGCGACGCCCACCAGGAGCACGGTGCGCTGCCGCGTCCGGGCAGAGCCCTGCTGGAACGGCATCGCCGCGGCCGCGCTGAGCGGCGGCGGCAGCTGCGGACACCCTGCGGACACCCTGCCCGCCGAGGGACAGCGGGTGCTGCGGCCACCCTGCCCGCCGAGGGACAGCGGCTGTGCCCACCCCCTGCCCGCCGAGGGACAGCGGCTGCCGCGGACAGCCTGCCCGCCCCCGCCCCGGCCCCGGCCAGGGAGGCCGGGCTGACCCCCGCCCGCCCCGGGTCACCGCCCGGACAGAGCTGCTGTGCCCTCCTGTGCNCGGGCAGGACTGCCGTGCCCCCCCGAGCAGGGCTCCTGGTGCCCTTCCCGGGCAGAGGTTCTGTGCCCTCCTGTGCCCCCTCGGGGAGGGCTCCTGGTGCTCCCCCGGACAGGGCTCCTGGTGCCCCTCTGGGACAGAGCTCCTGTGCCCGCGGGGTCCGCCCGGGGCAGCCACTCCGGACCGGGGGTCTCGTCCCGTCGCCCCGCCGCTTTCAGAGCCAAAAGCTTTTCAGCTTTTCGGGGTTTGGGACGGGAAGGTGAGAGCCTGGCTGCTTTTTGCCCGCTGTTCCTCACTTTGCCATGACCTCCCCGAGTTAAACTTCGGGAAGTTATCAGTGATAACGCGCACAAGGGAACTCCGGGAAATCATTCGTAAAGCTCCCGGAGCCCTTGTTCAAACGACGATCCCTTTGCAAAGCCATGCTGTGGCTAACGTGTGAGTAAGAGATGAATTCAAATAACCCCAGTTTATGTCCTCTAAATTAATTTGTTTGCAAATAACAAGTGTTGAATCCGACTTCACTGAAGGCAAGAACACAATTACCAACTTTAGAGTAGCCATAAAAACATATTTCATCAACACGCAATGGGTTATTTTACTTCCGTCCTTGCCCATAGGCTTGGATAAGTTGCCACATGAATTTCTAAGACAAGTGTGTATATTGTGGGTGTTTGAGGCTACGTGAACTCATCTAAGGAAGCATTAAGTGTTCTCTGCAAGAGGAAGTTAGGTCCTTATTGTCTTCTCCAAATAGGACAATTCTACTTAGTCAAAGGGCCAAGACAAAACAAGACTCAAATGTCAAAATCTAAACAAAAGGAGCTATGCAATGTCAGAATGTTAACGGTAAGTTTTTGGTAAATTTTTAATTAATTGCTTACCAAACATCTGTCTTTAACAGACTGTCTGTGAGAAAGGACATTTGTGACACATCTCAGCCAGGATTAAACAGTTCTGAAAGAACTGAGAAATGCTGTGCTCTAACCAAAGCTTGCACTGGTGAGTGGTATGCTAAGCACAGGATATGAATTTTTCTGATCCTGTTTTCCTGGAAATGATGCAAACTTTGCAGAATTGAAACCTGTTTTGAAGCAACATACCAGGCTGTCAGACCCTAAGTGGTCAGCCAGTTATAACAGTGTCATCTCTTCATTAGAGAGATAACAACTCTTCTTTATTTATGACACTGCTTGTTGCAGGAAGATCTGCAGGAGACAGGTCAGTGAGAATGAGCTCATAAAGGAAGTTTTAACACATATTCCTTTCGGTAAGCACTCAGGTTTTGCTTTGGCAGGTTTGGTTGACCTTTATTTGTTCCTGGTTTTCATCATCCTGTAAATATGAGCACAAGGTATTCACAGCTGAACATTGTGGTATTTTATTATATACAGAAGAGGTTCTTGAATTTGGTTTATTTTTTCCTTTAATTTTTTTTAAAATGTGTTTTTGACTTGTGCTTTTCAGTTTCTTTAACCATGTTGGAAAAACCAGCTAGTTATCCTATGAAGTTTATGCAGTAACACTGCAATCTCTGCTTGCTCTGGATATTGAACATATATAGCTTCAGTAAGTCTAAGAGTCAACTTTTGGAGTGGAACAATGGAATAATTAAGAGTTTAAAACTTTTAAACCCCACTATTTTTCAGTAGCCTGATCTGTGAAAAATATTTTTCTTCTCTTCAGATATGACATTGATTTATCAGGAATGAATAAATAAGTAAGGTGAGTACAGATTCAGTGTCTCTGAAAGGTGACCCCGCTGCTGATTTTGTAACACCTCAAAGTACACAAGGAGTGACAAAGACAAGTAAATGTCAAACATCCTTTCAGCAAGTCTTGGCAGCCTGATCAAGACGAAAAATTAGGACAAGCAGAGTTGAGCGGGCAGCAGGAATGACAGTAAAAATACATGCTCCCAGTGTTTCAGAAGATGGTATATTGTTTCCCAATATGAATGCGAGCATGAAATCACTCCTTGCAAATGTTCTGGCCCTAGAATATTTCCATGGGAGGCATAATAAAGATAATAACAGTGCCTCAGCAAAGAAGAGATGAAAGAGTATTCCCTGAATGGGATGGAAGGAAAGAACAGAAGATAAAGTGAAATGAGGAATGACAAAGGGAGGTGCAAAGCAGTATGTTTAGCAAGGGTCTTGCATGCCCTTAGGTCTGTGGAGTGAGCTGGATTTCACTTCTTTCCTATGCAGTTTTCCTAAGCAGATGACCTTAAGCTGTCTGACTTTATTCCACAGGAATTCAGAACTGTAAACAGAACTCTACAGAAGTCCGAATTTCCCCTGCGACTGCAGTAAAGAGCCCATTACTCTTGAACTGTTTTGCTAGTGCTTATTTTTGCTTTCGCTTTTGCTTATTTATAAGGAAAATCACATTTTTGAAAGCACTATAAAAAAAAAACTGATAGCCAACTGATAGCCAATACTCTGAGCTCTGTGAATTTCCAAGATAATAAATCTAAATTAATCTTATCAAGGTGCGTGTATTTTTTTGACAGCCTTTATACTAAATCTTTGGGTGAGATGATTAGAAAGTGGGTATAAAAGATCAGAAGACAGAAATACTTCAGGAACCTAATTACCAGCCTCTTCTTTGACATCACATCTTGCAGCAGGGAACTTGATAAGAATGGTCCTGTATTATGTACAATTCATCATCAGCATATGAGTATTGTAAGAGAAAGGCAACAAGATCCCACTGCTACTTGCAAGTTCTCTGGATGGTATTTTTGAGGCAACTAGGGATAACAGACTATCCTCCAGCTATTCCCAAGGTCTGATCCTTCAAAAGTTTGATTTATCCTTTTCTTACAGTGAAATGTAGATAGTTCTGGCAACCAAAGCATGGCTGAGGACAGAAAAAATCCTACATGGTAGAAATTGCTGGTAAAAGGTGGTGTGCAGAAGGTGAGACTAATCTTTCCAAAACAACAACAATATTCACAATGCCACTAAACACTGCCAGTCTTGTAGACTCCTGTAATGACTGGCTGTCACTTCTAAGGAGAACTTATAAATGAGACAATTTGAACTGAAAAGAGCAGAAGCTGTTATAACAATTAAAGAAATTATATCTTTCCTGGCCTTTGTTGGAATAGCAGTGACTGTCATTTTCTCATTGCTTCCCAATTTCACAGGGCAAATGCTGTCATAACATTTCAAAAGGATTGGAGATGAACACTGAAAATAAAGTGATAAATGGGCTGGGATAAGGAGACTAGCTAGCACAAAATGACAGCTGTGAAGAAACGTGTTCCATCTCTAACCACACACACCAGCTCCTGCGAAAAAAAACCTTTTTAACTCACTCTCTGGGCATCCAGTTCAGCTCTCCTTCCTTTCACCTCCTCTGCAGGCACTGCAAAAATCTAAATTGTCCTGGTGAACTGTACTCTGGGCCCAGTGCATGAGCACCTGCAGGATACGGGAGTTATTCAACCTGTATGTTTTTCTGTGTTTTCCTGGTGGCAGCTCTCACTGCACCTAACCTAGAGCAACAGGCAGACAAAGAGACTGGCAGACAACGGTGCCTTAGCTCTGAACCTGTGCTAGTGGCCGTCTAAAGGACATGAAAAACATCTCATTTGTGTCTTCTGCAGAGCTGTATCTGCTGCTGTGAACACAGGCCAAGTTATACTCCTGTTTATCAGATGGGTTGCCTGGAGATGGTCTGAGCACCAGCATTCCCTTCCCAACCCCAGATCTTTTTTGCTCACCTGGTCGATATTACCCAGTTGTTTTCTTCAGCATGGTGGTATCGTTTTGATCACTTTATTGTTATTTCACACAAATTTTTACTCTGATTGCATTTTCTTCTCCTGTTAATTCTCTAAGATTATTTCTGATTATAGTTAACATATAATGCTTTATTATATGTTAAACTCTGAGTATCAGGTATTAGGAAGAGTTAATCGCCTCAGAACAGGATAGTGTGGCTTTAATTCATGGAGATAAAAAAACCAGGAGTTCTGCAGCCCAGTCCATTAGATTCTCGTTGAAATTGGCTAATTAATTCACAGGTAACTGGAAAAAGGCTGACAAAGGAACAGACAAGGAAACCAAGTGATTGCATAGGCCTCCTTTCATTTGTAAACCAGGCTCTTCCCACTTATTAGGCTGCAAACCACAGTGATGCACAGTACTGTACTGTGGTAAATAACTGACACCACTTGCTGCAGGTGCAATATAAGATCTAGCTGATGAACTAGATAATTGGATGTCAGACCTTTGACAGCTAATTTGATGCTACAATGTTTCATCATATTTTTAAATTTTTTCTAACCTCCTCAACATTTTTCTCAGTTCTTTGAAAGGATATTGCATGTTTCTCTTTCTCTGCCTCGCTGCATAAAGATGTTTGAAAGTTCATGAGCCTTTGTGGTTTTCCTGTGTGGTTTGTATGTAGAGCACAGGGCTCTTTGGCACACAGCAACAATGCTGCCCTGCATCAAATTGTGCAGCAAGTGTAAAGACAGACTTTGTTTCCTTCAGGCAACTGAATTTGAGGGTTTGTTGCATTTGCCTTATAACTTTGGACTGCTCCACTAAATTGCTTTCTCCTTTAAGTGGTGGTATAGTTTTTACCTGAGCTAAGTATTTCACAGAAGGAATCACTAAAGTGATATAAAGTAGATATAAAACTGACTGCTGAGTTTAAAGATGCATGTATCTGTATTTTCACTGATTTATTTTAGACACTTACAGCTTTTCAAACCTCTAAGATTTCAGTCCTGAACTCTTCTAGTTATCCTGAAAAAATGTAGAGAAATTTGCTGTGCACCAGTCATCAAAAGCAAGAATGCTTTCTCTGTGTGTGTGGGTATTTACATTAACTCACTGCTACTGCATTTTCTGTGAGGGGATGCTCCTGAACTAATTTGTTGGAAAAATCAGTAATTTCTTAATTGCTACCTGCCTCTGAGTCACTAATGGACACTTCTGAACTTGCTAATACACTCATGTTTAAGCACCCAGGACTTTTCAATGAAAACAGAAACACTATTAGATCTTAGGCATCCTTATATTTCAGAATTATTGGATAGAAAGCGGCATGAAATTACTTTTTCAAGCCCAGATACCTATGCTATTCATAAATGTGACTTTGTGCACTCTGGGTGTTCTGAATATGGCCACTTTATTCTTATCATGATCAGTATTAGGAAGGAGGAGTGATAAGGGGACGGACCATTGCTGTTACCTGCTGCTGTACATGTTACCACTTGGGTAGGAGATATACTGTATCTAAGCACTGTTACCACTGTATCTAGTTGTGGATGCACGCAAGTTCCTCCATGCTTATTTTGGGATCAACCCCCCTTTCAGCCTATAGGTTTGAAACTGCACAATCATCCAGGCTTCTTCAAGCACAAGTCCTCCATGGAGTGCTACAGGCAAGAGCAGACCCACCTGACCTGTTAGGTTATTGGTTGGACTCAGTGATCTTAGAGGTCTTTTCCAACCTAAATGATTCTGCGATTCTATGACCACAGGACAAGAGGCTCAAGCTGCCAGATCTGGGGCACAGGAAATCATCCTGGAAAATGGCACTGACAAGTCATTATTTGTAGTTTACCCGCTACAGGCTGCTGGGGCTTTCCATCTCTTTCATCTGTATCACTTGTAAGCAGCCTGTTTTTCCATGTGGAAGTGAATTCATTTTGTTTCATGTGTTGCTGAGGGGTTTGGGAGGGGAAAAGAGAGTGCTAGATCAGCCCATGCTGACAAGCACAATGCCTGTCTCCTCTCAATAATGCAGTCTGCTCTCTCAACTGGAATGTACTATTCTTTTCCTATGCTTTTTCATACAAGGAGAGTGTGGGAGGACCAAATGTCACCACTGTGCCTTGTAGCTTTTGTTGGTGACCTTTTTACTACCCTACATGCACTCCTGGGTATATGTGGTGTGGCTGCTTCTCATCTCAAGCCTTTTGCAGGAAGTTGAGACTATAAGGAAAGAAAGAAAGAACAATTCACATAAAATCTAACAAATATGATAGGGTTTCTGCTTTCTGTGTAAATAATATGGAGAAGTACATGCATAAAGAGCTTAATGCTGGACTGCACTCTAAGGCTGATGAACTGATTATTAATTGTAGAGCCAGAAGGAGCTAGCACAGCACCACATGACAAAGTGTCATCTAAAATGAGAAGTCTTTATTCAAGACAAAATCCTCCTGTATTTCCAGAGGCTCACATGAGTCTGCCTCCTCCACCCCTTTCCCCTCCTATTTCTCACATAAAATACCTGTGCACTGCTGAGGCAGGGTGGGGGATGACATAAGGCCACAGCACAAAGCTATTTCATTCCTGTGTGAGTCACTGGATAGTCTCGTCCAACCCTTTATCACCTGTAAGTTCTGCAAATAGGAATAAGCTTAGACAGGCATGGGACAGGGCCCAGTGGACCTGCTTGTGTTGTTCTGGGAGATCCATGCTCTCAGCTTCTTTTGACATCTTCTGCAGCTCTCTGCCTCAGCCCCACTTCTTCAGTTTGTCTTTGCATATGTAAAACCAACCTCCCAGAGCAGATCAGTTCAGTGCTCTGGTGTGACAGCAGCGACTGGGTTGAATTTCAGTGACCTGGTGCAGTAGAGAAGTGGTGCTCCACTCTGTTTTATTGGGGATGAGTTGATCTAGTAGTAGTTTTATCAAAACCCATGGAGTCGGGGACCCATTTGTGATTGAGTGGCTGTGATTTCTCCAGAGACCTGATGGGTGTGACCCCAGGAGCCACTGAACATCAAAGGAGGCCAAGTGAGCAAGTTGTTTTAAGGACAATCTCCTCAAAGCACAAGAGTAGTCTATCCTGAAGGGCAGGAAGTTGAAGCTATGGCAGGAGGCCAGCTTGACCAAATCAGGAATTCTTGACCAAGCTTAAATGTTGGAAGAAAGAGTAAGGGGAGAGCAGAAGGAGGGATGGACTATCTGGGAGGGATGTAGGAGTATTTCCCAGACTGTTATGTGGTAAAGTTTATCTCCATGCCCACAAAGGAGCTCAGAGAGACAATGGCAGGATGGGGAAACCAAATAATATCCTGCCTGGGATGTATTTATTGTGGGATGCAGGAGGAAAGCAGCTCATAACCACAGAAGACTTATTATAGGATGTTTTGGAAGGTAAGCAAAGGTGGGATAAGAGAGGGGCTTAGATGATTTGTGAGGAACAAGAGCGGTAAAATAGACAAATAAGGCAAATAAAAAGGGCAACAGCATGTGAATAGTTGGCAGGTCAGTTTACTTGTGCTTTCTGCCTGACTGGGCCAGTCTATCCTGACTTCTTCAGCTCCTTCCCAGCTCTTCGCTGGGCGACAGCTTTCCATTCTGTGTGTGCACGTGTGTGTATGGGGGTGTGGGTACAGACCATGGGTTGGAGGGTCCATGCCCCTGGCGCCGGTGGCTGGAGTGTGGGGGTGTGAGTGATTGTGTGAACGCTAGGGGAGATCAAGCTGGATGAGCTGGTGAACAGGTGACATGACTTGGGAGCAAAGGGGAGAATGGGTCTCTAAGGGCCAGCTCTGGATGTGAGCTGGATGTCTCTAAAGTCAGGAGATGTGGGACGAGGGGTGTCCTAGCTGGCTCTGTGCATATGACAGACATGCAGGGAAGGAATTAAGAAAGCCAAACCTGAATGGAAGTTAAAATAATTGATGTGTGGAAGGGCACCAGGAAGGGCTTCCACATACAAAGCATGATAAACACCAAGGAAAAAGTGCAGCCACTGCTGAATGGTGTAGGTAACTCAAAGAACAGTGATAAAGCAGAGATAACTCAAAAACTTGTCATTGGCAAGGTCTGTTCTCGGGTCTCCTAGGGTCTTTGTGCCTACAATACCCAGGAAGGAGTTTTGGGGAACAAATTACTACCCATAGCAGAGAAAGATTAAGTTATGGACCATTGAAGCACCCTGATTGAATACAAGTCCCTGCGTCCAGATGCGATACATCTGAGGGTAATAAGAACAAGCTGGCTTACATCACTGCAAAGCTACTCTTGTCTTTGAGAGGTGACTCACCCTATGTGATTCTCTGAAGCTATAATTTTGTGATAATGATGGCAGAATGCTTTCTAATGAATAACCGATGGAACTAAAGAACTTTATCAGACAGGTCCCCAGAGATGCTGGGTTTTTATGGAATTGAAGACAGATGGAAATCCAGCTAATCTTTCCTTGAAGACAATAGCTGAAGTCAACTACATATAAGAGCAAATCTCCAGATAGTTAAAGGTTGACTGTGAATGCAACATGCTGTAGAATACTATTTGTGCTGCCTAAATTAGAATTTTAAATGTCCTTGATAAAACATGTTAGCCATCAGGTTTTAAAATAAATTCACCCAGTATGACTTACTGCTAAAACCTATCAACAGCTAAAGATGTTATGAAAATAAAGCTGCCTTTCCAGTGTTATGAAATTAGTGTTATGAAATGAAAAAGGGGACAGTACTATGTATGACAGTCCCAGAAAGAAAACATTTAATCATTGCCATTCTTGGACTACTCACAGTATCACTGAATTATATAGGGATGTCTGCAGGTTATCTGGTCCCATCACCAAATCATTGCTCAAATCATGGCTAACTTCAAAATTAGATTAGGTTGCTCAGGGTGTTCTTCAGTAGAGTTTTGAAAACCTCCATGGATGAAGAATCCAGAACGTCTCTGGGAAGCCACAGTCATGGTGAATTATTTTTTTTTAATTTTTAATCAGAATTTCAGAACTGCTTCACTTTTTGACCATTGCCCCTAGTCTTTTCACTGTGCATTCCAGAAAAAGAATTTGGCTCCATCTTCTTGACAATGCCCTCTAGAGAAGAAACCATCCTTTCTGGATAACTTTCTAGATATTCTTTGGGAGATCTGTTGCTATAGTATATGAAGTGTCTCATGGAGAGTTGTGACATTAAGACTTTTACAACAATGTTTCTGACACTCATCCACCCATCATTTCAGAAAGATTTTAAGAAATGCTTCCTCTTAGACTAATATTTTTGGAAGAAATAGATGATATTATGGGAGGCTGGAGTAAAGAGTTATAGCATGGCTGTGTCAGAATCAATTACTTTTTTTGTGGGGTCCCCCCCCCCAAATTATTTCCATTAGGAATTTGGTAAAGCAGAAAAAGTTGTGGACTCTTCAGTTCCCCTGAGTCCTTGAGTCCTAGAGTACGATCTCTATCTCATCTTACTTTGTTTTTTCAAATGTCCTTACTTTCAAATGGGAGATCACAGCTGGAGAAAAAGGAAGGAAGAAAAGTGTCTTTTCCTCTCTTCAAACACTGTGTTTTAGCATGGAGGAGAAATCTTTTATCAATAAGTGCTACATTTTCCTGATCAGTAAATTAACTTACAAAATCTTTCTGATTGCCTGGATAGGTAAGTTTTGTTTGTCTTTGTATGGATCATTATTTCTATTTGCCGATTTTTCTGTGAAGTTCTTCTTTAAGTAATTACTCAGGTAATTACCCTGAGTTTGTTTGTTTGTTTGTTTGTTTGTTTGTTAATTTGTATGTATGTAGGTATGTATCAATCAATCAATCAATCAATCAATCCGTACATATATGTTAATTTTTCTGAAAACCTTTCTGATCAGGGAACTCCTACGGAACATCTATAGAAAACTAGCTCCAATCTTTTATATGTCATTGTTTCACAGCAGTCTATGAAGACATCATAAGGGATGAGAGCTTTTCAAGGCCCACAGTAGAGCTTAAGATCCCTGAATTAAGGGCTTGCTTTTTCCATTAGCATTGTGCTCTGCTGAAATGCCATTGGAACGACTAGATTTTAAGCTCCCTCTTTCTAGAGATTTTCAGTAGGACCAGTTCACTGCTGAGACACACTGACAAGAACAGATGTACCCTGAGCATTCTCAGAAGTCACAACATCCATCCTTTGGCTCAAATGTTTCAAATTGTTCTGCAGTTTTGACTGCCTTACAAATTAATAACAGTATGATTGGATGTAAACCTAAAGCTCATGTCCAGGGAAGAAGTGTTTGGGAACAGCTATTCCTCAATCATTCTCCAGATATGCATAGCCTAGATCCTTTCCCTTGTCTGTCTGAGCAGCACTTGCCTCTTGGCTGATTGCTGTGCGAGCTCACTTGTAGCCAGCTGGAGCCACGACAGCACTGACGGTGTGGTTCAGTGTGAGACAGACACCAATTACTGATTTTTTTCTTTGTTTATTGTAAAAAAATGTCCCAAAGGATCCAAAACATCCTCCCTCTTTGGACCATGAATCTTCCTCCCATTGCCGTCCTTGTTTCCCTTGCTGACTATCTTCAGTGTCAGCCCATCTGCTCCTTCCCCTTTCCTTGGAGAGCCTGGCATTTTCACAGGTGCATCCTAAGCTCTGCTGTTCCTGAAGAATTTCCTGCTGGCACCAGTGCTGCTTCTTTTATTTTTCAGCTCCAAATTTCTTTTTTTCTTTTTTTTTTTTTCCCAAAGTGGTGAGTTTGTAACAAAACAAAGACATAGCTGGGGTTTGTGCATTGATTTTGTCATGGAACAGGGCAACGTGCCAATAGCTCCCCTACATACAAAAACACTGCTGGTGGGGAGGGAGGTGGAGTGGGGACACAATCTGTGGAATAGCTCCAAACAGTTTGGGCAAACAGGTTGCTTCATTCTTCTGTGTCACCTTCACCACTTTTTGTTATGCCTGTCTGTTTAGATTATGTCAGAAAATTATGTCCTAGGCAAACTAAATAAAAGCACATTCAAAGGTGTATTGTTTAAAACACTGCTCTGCAGAGTTGGAGACCCATGTTTAATGAATCAGCCTATGAAAAGAGTATTTTTTACTTGAGATATATTTAATTTATAAAAAAATGAAACAGCTGCTATAGAAGAGTTTGTAAGTAAGTGAGAGCTATAGCAAAGCTACATGCTCTCCATGAGGGATCTTACCATGAGTTCTGATGAGGCTGCTGTACTTCTTTTGTGCAAAACATTTTTCAAAGTTTCGTTTTAGTGCAAAGGAAAAGCACATGCAGTAACCTCACCAACTTTCATGAAACTGAGTGCTTGTTTTCTGGCCAGCACTTATTATTATGCTGCTCACACATTCTGAAGAGAAATACCCGTCAGGCTCTTATCCCACTGAGGCAGCCAAGGAACCAAAGTTGATACAGAAGTATGCTCTCTGACTCCAGGAGTGTGTAAAGAGCACAATTACTCCTAAAGAACTGTACAGGGTAGATATGCCACTTGGAAAGGATCCACATGATGGTTCAAAGGCCGAAAAACAAGAAACTTGAGAAAGAAGATCCTTCTTGGTTGACAACTATGTAAAATATGCTTTTGTATACATGTGTATAAACATTTGTCTGGAATATGAAGCTGTGGCTTCCAAATTTATTAGTTATGCTTACTATCCTTAACTACTTTTCATGTGATGTATACCATGTATTTTGCTTCTCATCACTCCTTTTTTGCATTATTCCAGCAGCTAGTTTTTTTAATTTAACCCCATGCTAGTGGTCAGCAGTCATAGAAAGTTCTGGGTGAAAGCCCAGAGTATACATTCTACTTTGGGGAAATATCAGCTTTGGATTTTCTGGTACCTTTCCTCAAGCAAAGGGAAGAGTAAGAATGAAGCACAACACAGACACAGCACGTGCTACAGTTGGGATTTGATATTGCAATACTAAAATTTCCACGGTGTTTCTTATTTCTGCTCATTTGCTTCTTTGCTTGCTGCCCTTCAAAATGGCACAGTGTGACTGAGGAGCTTTTCCACATCTGTACCTTGATATAGTGTAGCATATAGAATATCTGAATGTAGAATATAATACTTTTAGCTCTGCTTTGTTGACTTTACCTGTTGCAAATGGGGGAAAAAAAAGTCTTCCTGTAGTTTGGTGGTCCAGCATTTGCCAATATCTTGAATTAAAATTCTGGTTTCTGCCTACAATACTTAGATTCCTTAATTATTTATCCAAGCACTTATGCCTGATGCCAGACTATATCAGGTGTAATCACTAAGAAATGCCCAAGCAAACACAGATACTGGATTAAAAACACTATTTCTTTGTTAAGTATAGTAATTAAGTGTATAACTTAAAGTACTCCAATCATACTGGAGGAGTTCTGGAGGATCATCTCTCTCTGGACTTAGGGAAGTTACCACCTTACTGCTTACAGAGCCCAGAGGTATTCCTAGTCAAACGGCCACAAGTAAAAGACTGCTTACCTTACTTCTCTGCTAAAAGGAAATATAATATATAACTATAACTATATATAACTATATATATAACTATAATTTCCTCCTTCATTTTTCTCCCAAAATTTTAAAACTTCCAACATAATAATTTTCACATATTCTGCTAAAAATACAAAATAACCCATCCAAACTGAGATCAGGTTTGCCTTTGCTGTGGCTGCAGAGACAGGGAGAAGGCAGGCGAAGGGGGGCTGCCCAGGCAGCAAGGCCACTCTGGCACGGTGTGAGGGTACATACGTGCCATGCTCCCAGGCTCTAATTTCCTGCACCAGTTTCCCTGCCAGCCTGCACTGGAACTGTGCTGCTGCAGTAAGGGAATGAGGGTCTCCTCTGAGCTTGCCTTCATAATTTGCAGGAAACTGTAAGAAATCAGATCCCTGAAGATTATAAACAAAATTTGGCAGATTATATTCTTCCTCTCTTACATAAAATGGCAAGTAAATTTAGACTGGGCAAAAGCTGGAATTAGGAAAAGCCTGAAAACCAAAAAGAAACTTGTGAAGTGTTTGAGCCACCCTAACATTTGGCTAAATTAAGATACTGTGCCTCCCCATACTGAGCTATTTTAAAACAAACTCCTTGGCTCTGCTAAAACACCCTTCTTCCACTTCATACTATTATTAAAGCAAAATACATCAGAATTATTTCTAGCTAATTCAACAGAGAAAGAGCTAGCTTTCCTGGAACAGTAAGTATTATGAAAATTCTTGAAGTTTCAGGTCACATTTCACTACATTTAATATTGCTGATTGAAAACAGTCATGTCAGCTGGATATCACATCAAGGCCAATATGACAAAAATAAACATCAGCAGTATAAAAAGGGCAGGGAGGTGATCAAGTCGTCCTTGCTTTATTCTCATAACTTCTTACTCTAGAACGCTCAAGAGTTTGCATTTAAAGACAGACAGAGCAAGTATGAGCAAATACACATACATGCTGGAAAAAGAAATCACTCTGAGTTCAGCTTTTGTCAGATACAATGACTGAAACACATGCAGCAGACAAAAAACCCAAAATGTAGATTAGGAGGAGGAGAGATGATACATTATATAGGAATGAAGAACATGACATAACTTAATTCTTAAGTGGTCCACAAAATGAGCACAGCAGGAAATAGTACCGTAATCTCAGTAGCTGCCACAGGTCTTTTGGCAGAAATGCAGAGCACCTTGTAATGCTCCTGTACATGATGTTTTCATTTGCCATCTTAGTTGGATATTAACAGATCTCATAGGATTGTGGCATCTAACCCAATTCAAAATGAGGTGATAGACATATTGTTTTCATCTGAAACATTTTCTTCCTTGAATTCAGGTCTGGAGACAGCTGTTTTTGCAGTACTTCTAGTACAAGCATGAATGATTGAAACACTTTGAATCGATACTTGAAGCACCCTAGTGATTGTTACCAGGCTTGCATGAGTTTACAGAGAAGGGCAGGTGCCTTTTGGACACTATGATTTCTCCAAATTTGGCACAACTGTTACATGAGACATTGCTAATCAGAGCATTTACCGAGTGTTCAAGACAGAGCACAGGCACACCTAGCTGATTGTCACCACTTAAGTGTAACACACATATATAAGTAGTACTGTTCACATCCTTTGTAGATGTAGAAATAAAAAAGAGATGTTTCTGTCTCTCCTTCCCTCTGAGAGTAATAAATGACCTTATTGTTTCTTGCTTTGCTGACACATCTGTCTCTCTGTTTCCGAGATGCCAGTCACACTGTTCTTTTACACAGATTAAAACCATTATATTAAACACAGAACAAACGATTCACACTCAGCTTGAAATGTGCTGCCTCTAAGATTTCAGGGAACCTATGCATCTAGAATTTTGGCTTTTTTCCCCTCCTCCCCATCTATATTAGTTGATTACGTAAAAGTCTTTACAGATCTTCTCAATTTTCTTTTTTTCCAGCACTTTTGAGATGCTTTATTGAACAGGTATTGCAGAAAAAAATTGCTGTCTTTGCTACCGATTTGAAGTAATGGGAAAACAGGCAAGAATCATTAGAAATAAGAAAACACTGGAAGAGGTTCTCTGTGTGTTGTTCTTGATACAAGATTATGTAGTAAATAACCTCAATTGTTTGAATTGTAGCTATCCTACTGTGTATTTTGATTTTTTTTTTCCAGAACAGAATTATTTACCACTTCCTGCAGTGTGTTTGGTACCATATGGAACAGTCAGCACTAACTGTGCTGCTGGAGTGGATCGCAGCAGAGGCTGAAAAGCTTCCATAAGCTGGAAAGCAAAAGTTGGCCAGCTGGGATGCTTGGCTTGTGGATGGAAGTTGCCTAAGAGGCACGTGGCTTGTTAATGGCATTAAGCTGTTCTTGGAATCCCACACACCCTGTCATACCCAGGTCAGTTAGGCAGAACAACACTAGCCCTGATGATGGCTCAGACACCTAACTGTGAGCCTCATATGCACTATCTCTACAGCCTGTGGCTCAAAATGTGTCATGATGTGACCTGCTGTGGGCAAATAAAAGATTGATCAAAATTGCTTGCATTTAGTTACCTGAGAAGGGACTGTATTACAAACTGATGCCTCTCCTATTATTCTGGCAGCTGCTGTCAAGGACAGCAACAAGCAATGAAAAGGAGGAAGGTGTTAAAAGAACTAATCAAAGGACTAATGTTACAGCATAGATAGGGAACAATTTTGAGGCAGAATACAGCCCAGATTTTGAAATGTCTGTAGTTGCTGATTTCAGTACTTTTGCACTTTTCAATACTTCTTGTGTCTGAAACAGACACAGAAATCCTTCAAGCTGGAGGCTAACCCAGCTGGGACACAGGCAAACCCAACTATGTGTGTAATATAAAGAGATTTGCATTAAAACCAAGTTAAAGATTATTACAGGAATAGAAGCAAGACATATAAGCAACAACAATATATTTTAGATATCTTTCAAATGCATAACATGATACAGTTGTATCAGGGAAGATAGGATGTAACAGGGAGTGAAAGGATGTAAATCTACTATGGAGTCCTAAATCAGATTCATTGAGGTAACGGGACTATCCTATTCCAGTTTCCTGCCAACCAGCTAATATGAACACAAATAAATAATACAGAAGCTAACATAGAATCTGCAACAAAATTCTACATAAAGTTATTCTATAGTAGAACTACAATTTCTTTTTTTCCTGAAGATTTATGTGTCATCTTGGCAGCTGGTTTAAAGAAACATCTAGCAGGAACACTATGATAATTCACAAAAGTAGCTCAAGAAACCTTCAGGACCTGCTCTTTCCTCAGTATATTCTGAAGCGTGCTGAGTTCACTGCAAGCAGGCGAGTGTCTGACTTGCACATTCTTCTGTGAATAAGATAGGCCATAAATCATATCATGGTGGAAAAACTGTGGAACTTTCTAGATCTAATATTTCTGACTATTTGCTACGCAGTGGCCAGGAAGAGCTGTGTGGATGACAAAGCAATAGATATCACGTGATAAAATACTGCGTGCAAGTATGCAAGTCAGAATCTTGCTGTACAATAGTTTCAGGTACATTTGGCCTACGTACTGGACCACTTATGAAAATGAGTTTAATTTTCCACTGTCTTACCTATTGTATCTTGTGTCAAGTGAGAAATCTAAGATCTCTCCTATCTGAAGTCATATTTCCCCTTCCCAAAACATGATAGTCAGTCACGTTTCCAAGGCCAAATGTTAGGTTTTTTTATAAACAAGTTATCTGTGTGGGTGATGTACAACAGGCATAGTTTCACTTTTCTTTCTGAAATATGTGAACAGAATGTATTATTCTTTGTTTCATTCTGGAGAATAAAGATAAGAGGAAATAGCAATGGATTTCTTCTAATCAAGGGAAGGAAATGAAGGGTGTGGCTTTCTAGCATTAGTAGGTTAACTTTTGATACTAAAAGAAGCTGATATGTAGTATGCAAGGTTCTAATATGCAGGCTTGCCAGTCCTGGATGTAGGGTGAAATTGCAGATAGAAATTAGCTGAAGCCGAATTTATAGCCTGCTAAGGCAAACAGAGGATATGGATTCAGTTGATTAACTTAGTACACTAAAGCAAATCTGAACAAAAAGCCTACAAAAGAAACAAACATGAGCTTGTTCCAGCTGCCTCCTCTGTCTGAAGATATAGGTCCTCTTTGTGCTGCTGGTGCAGATCTAAAGAAGAGAAAACAAACAGGATGTTCACAGCACAGAGCTGAGTTAGGATTCTTTTAAATATCAGGGGTTTGTTGCCAAGGATGAAGTTTGTGGTCCAAGTGCTAAGCTAGAAGTTTCTTTATATGAGTTCACCAACAGATCCCCTTTGGCTGTCATGATTTTAAAAACTGAGTATCTTTGGAAAACCGTGGGAACATTCCTTTCTACCTTTACACCTGAGCCTTCTTGTCTCTCCCCATTCATTTACTGTCTCTGGCCTTATGCTTGTAATTTTATAGAGCTCCTCTAGATAGCAGTGGTCCTGGAGAACTGTATTTTCACAACACTTGACACAACCCTATCCAGATCCATTTCTAAGCCTTCCTGACATTGCAATAATGCAAGTAATAAATACCACTACTAATAGGTTGCATCTGGCTTCCTTCCTGCTTACGTTTGTAAGCCATCTATGCCATCTAGTGGATATTTTTTACTTAGAAGTTTTCTTCAAAAGTTGGTATCAACTAAACAAGCCAAAGCCCAAATTTGACTCAGTAGGAACATAATTCAAGTCTGGTGAGAAGTTAAGGGGCACTACCACTACCCAAGAAGTCCCAAGTACATTAGGCCACCTTCTAGGCCACCCCTCTGCTATCCTGAACCAGTCCTCTCCTTTGCTATGCCAATGTGACAGGAGTTGTGGTGACATAAAAAATGACTTGCCCAACTCTGGTAGTTTTGGGCTTGGGATATTACTCTTTGGAGGCTGAGAAGGCAGCTATCAGCCTTGTTACAGCAAATATCCCTCATGAAATAGAACACAGCAGAACCTGCATGCCTGTTTCACATTTATTATGGAAGTATGAACACTGAGTGTACGCTGACTGCACATACCCTGCAAAGGAAACCTTTTCCTAACAGATACATGCTCTTAATAGTGATACCTCCACTGTTCAAACTGCCCCCATGTCAGTTAATGGGCCATCAGAGAGCAGGGATCCATCCACAGAGAAAACATACATAAGAAGTTAATAATCAAATAATTTATATGCATTTGATTAAAGCTCTTTCTGAAAGGGCAGCTAATTTCAATGGAGATGTTATTTATTGCAGAGAAGTAAGTGATTTGGGGAAGAGTGTAAGTATTCACTGGCTTTAAGTATTTTAATAACTTAAATTTCAGGAAGAGGCAATGATAGTTTAGCATTCAGATTGGGAAGCTCTGTCTTGATTTGGGATAGCGCAGATATGAAGTAAATCAGTGCCGTGCATACAGGAGGGAATAGAATGTTCAGGAAGGAAACAGGCAAGAAAACTTTTCCTAAGGAGGATGATCACATCTGATTTGGTTTATAGTTATCCCACAAGAGCATGAAATTGGTGCTTAGAATACTCCAGGCATTATTTTACTATAAGTACCAGCATGGATGGAAAGGAAGGGGTGGATGCTCCCCTGCTTACAACTACAAGCACTATGTGGAAATACTGCAGAACTGGTATGCTCATCCCTTAGCTGAAAATAAAAAGACATTAATGGTTTCCATAAGCCTTCTCATCCAGTTTCCGCAGCTGAGCAACATACATCACAAAACTTTGAGGGAAATGGTTTAAAACCCGGGAGAGAAAAAAAAAAATCTGTTAAGAGCTCACAATATTGTATTTTTTAAAGTCCTGTAAAGTGCTTTTTCCTCTGGTTTGTTAATACTGTCACTACATTTACAGCTATGATTTTGCATGTGATAAATTTATTTTCCTTTGACATGTAAACAAAAGCCTTACCATTCAGTGGCAGGCTGATGAAATCCTATTTAAATCTACCATGCAAAGGGCATTTAGTAACAAACAAAAACCTTAATGGGACTGGAAGCCTGTCCTATGATCTACTGCCTAGGAGTCTGGAGATACCAGTGGTATCTACAATGCCACTGTTTTCATAATATTTATAGGTTGGTACTATAATTTGGATGTGAGAATAAATGTTGCTGCACGACACAATGAGTAAAAGTTTTCAGTGATCAGCAAGAATAGAAAATGTTCACTTTCTCTGTAAGGGTGTATTAAAAACTGAGCATATGTTACAGAGAGTGATATGCTGCTCCTTTTCTGTACTGCATGAAGCATTACTGCTCCTCCCCAGAGGGAGGCAAGCAGGAGTTGCACCTCTCTGCTGCCATGACCAGGGACAGCAAGTCAAATCTTCCTAGCAGAAGTTATCATTTCAATATTACATAGGTATTAACATACAAAAGATTTCCATGTGCTTGAATAGGGAAGAAAGGACAGTAGGAAATAATGTATAGATTATCCATAAAAAGAATATAACTAGAGAACACTATGTATCTAAATACCCTTCAACATTCCAAACTGTGAGGATGTTCAAGTACCTTATGTGTACCTTTACATGCAACAGCATATAGATTAAGAAACCTAGTCACAACTGAAAACAGTCATCTTTACTGTAAAATCACTGAAATACATAATAAATTAATTTAATCCTCTTTATATAATCAAGAAAAATAAGATTAAGAAGGGTAACTATTGAAAATTAATTTTTGAGTGATGCTGTCTAATTAAAAAAGTTGTGTCTTGGATGTAATCTGCATCTCTGCAGATAACCTACTAGTTCAAGGTAAATACATTGAAATATAAAAGTTGAGTTTCACACAAAATGGAAGATGAAAAAGAAACTTCCGTAAAATTTAGAACTAAAACTTCCAGTAGTTGGAGAAATGTTCTTTAGATCTGTTACCATTTGACCTACAGTTTAATTATTCAAGGAACAATATTAATAAAGCAATTTCAAATTTGTAATAGATTTTGCACCAGAACAGTGATATGTACATCAATGATATACAGTGTTACCCTGTGATCAATGAGAACCCATAAACACTGAATTTTGAACAGCAGGTGCTCACAGAAAATTGTTCACAATTTGTAAACAGAGATGGCTGACTCAATGCACAGTCAGTAATAAATTCAAGAATACTCTATTTCATATGGGTGATGTATAATAGATGGTAGAGGTGGGATCTTTTGATTTCTGCATTATTTATTTTGTTGTAATGACACTGAGGATGGACTGAACTTCTTTTACTTACGATGCAAGGGCACACTTAGAATCATGAGGATAATCCAAGCAGAGTAAGAACATTACAGACCTGTGAAGATATCAATTTATTTAGCATCTTTCAGGCACAAAACTGAGGAAAACCAATGAAAAATGAAACAAACTCACAGTATTGTCTTGACTAAAGCTTCCCTTCAATTAAAATTTCTTACAATCTACTGGGAATAACTAGAGCTACTGTGAATAATTAATAATTCTGCAGACATTCAATAGTGGGTTTAACTGTTGCTTAGATTTTCAATCCAAATAAAAGATTTTACAGTGAAGTGGAATATGAGGCCATCTTGTGTCTGACATTGAGTACAATGTTCCATCTAATTATACAATACAATGTAGTGTTTTTCTCAGTTCACAGCCAAAAATTGCCAAGTATAAAAAAATGACATCATCCCTCCAACATATCAGTCTGTTGTGAAGACACAACATTAATGGCATTAAAGTGTTGAAAAGTAAGAATCAAAATAAATAAGGTGCTTCTGCAAATACACGGTATTAATAAAGGATTTTCACTTACTTGTAATTGTCAGTGCAAGTGACATCATAGCCAAGGGTTTTCAGCCTGGTTTCTAATGTCTTTACACTGTTGATACCACAGGAATCTCTGTGAGAAAGGATTTCAATATTATTGCAAGTCTTTTGTCACATAATTTCCTCTCACTGAACTTGATGGAATTAGTCAAGTAAACCCCCATTACTTTGCCTTTTCTATATTCCATAACACCTCCAGAAGAATGGTGTACATTGCTATTTATAATGCTTCATTTGCTTACATTACAGTCGTTTCACATTTTAAACTCAGTTTTTGCAGAGTCTAAAAGATTAACTTCAGCCAGTGTAGCATTTTCAGATTCTATTAGCCAATAACCCCACACTTAATAATTGACTAGACAGAAAATGAGCTAAATGATTTTGTAAAATATTGTTTAATTTGTAATATTCTTTGGCAACTATTTAGGTAGAGCTAAAGTTGATGCTACCTGTCTTTACAGAGTAAGTTGGTTATAATAAATCAGAAATACTCTTGTTGTTAGAAGCTTGTTCTCTCTTGAATATTGAATAGAAAAACACAGAGAGAGAAAAAAACAGAAACAATTCTAAATACAGCTTCTGTTTCTAGCACTGATTTTTTTAATTTCTGGTCCAATTAATGTAAGAAAGTTTAGCATAGTCCAGAACCTGCTGAGACCTCTAAACTTGCACCAACATAAAGTATTAAGGCCAGTGCTACTTCTCCGCTGGTCAGTAAATACTCATGAGTACAGAAATCATATGGGAACCAACAAAATAATTGTAGAAAGCAATTTATAAGAAACAACCACATTCCCATGCATCCACTAACTGAAAGATAAATTCATATTCAGTGCTTGTATTAACTTTTTCTTTTAGTAAGGGCAACTTTTGGAAAGATGAGCTGTATGGTTTTCTTTCTCCCAAAGGGAATGATTCTTTGATTTAGAGAGAAAGGCTGAACTGTGCTTTGGAGACTCCACAGCACTGTGGTAAAATACATAGTCTGGGTTGGCCATGCCAAAATTGAATGAAAAAGAACAAAAGGAGATGGCAAAGAGCAGAGATGAGATGTGAAAGGGAAATGACACAAAATGAATGGATCAAGTAAAACCCACTGAATAGCAAGAACAGAAGCCTCATGCTCCTGAGAATGGAGAGGACACCTGGAATTCAGACACCTGTGGTGAATATGGTGCCATCTGAGTCCATTGCTCTGGCCCTCTTATGCCAGGGCAGTTCTAAGACCAGTGAAGTGTCCCTATGTTAAATTGCAGGGATCCTGCAAAACTGACTTCCTCTGTTCTGTACCCCTCAATTCATCTATGTACATTCACAGTGACTCCCACAAAAGCTATAATTAATAGACTATGTAATTCTTACTTTAATCAATGCCAAACAAGGCCTAATTAATTTTTTTAACATCAGAGTCCATTTTCCATTAGGTTTCAATGGAAAATTATCACTTGGTCTTTGGCTATTTACCAGCAGACTATTCTGTTTTGACTGATCTGTTTTGTTTTATTTATTATTTATTTGTTTTAATTAAATTACCAGCAAAATTAGACATTTTTAAAGCCTACACTTTATTACTGGATTAATTATTGAGTGAAAAGAAGTCCCCTGTTGGTATTTATCTGCTTCTACAAATGTTTCAAATACTTATGATAGGTGAAAATAAAAAGAATGCATATGGCAATGTGAAAGAAATAGCTCTCGTCAGTACTTAATCTGAAATTCAGATTGACTCTTATTAAAACTATACATGCTGTATCTTCACTCAAGGTCTGAGATCCAAACACAGAGATGTAACCAAGAGTTGACTCCAGATCTAATATTAGAATTTATTTACATTTTGTCTAATTCTGGTATTTCTATACTTCTTAGGAATGGCAGGTTGTGCCTTCTGTGTTCATGAAAGCATCTAAAATACTTTAGCCTAAGTGCTATGCAAATATAATCAAACAGAATGATAAGGTGAAATTTTAAAGACAGGTCCGAAAGGGAGAAGTTAATTTTGGTTTTTTTTTTTAAAATGTAACTTACAGATCCGGTCCTTCGATATCATCCACAACCCAAATAGCAATTTGTGAGATTTTGTCTTTCTGGAGATTAGGTATTTCATAATCTGCAAAAAAACTGGTTCAAGAAAAAAAATTTTAGAACTCTAAAGAATATGAAAATTAAATAGTCCTTTCTACTTTGCATTAATTAAGGCTCTGATCCTGCTGTTGGATATAGGCTTGCTTGACTTTATATCTTCTTCTTGCAATCAGAGTCAATGCAATCTAGAAAAATCTGATTCATATTCTGAATGTCAAAGGTCAAAGGCGTTTAAAGATTTATTTTCATATTCATCTTAGAGGGGCTCAGCTGAAAAAAGGTTACAACCTAGAAGTGAACCAGAAAGAAATGAACTTTTGAAAATGCAAAAACAAAACAAAAAGCATTTGATACTTCGTTAAAAAAAAAAAAAAGAAAAAAAGAAAAAGGTCATTCTTGTAGTAGTTATTGCTTTTGGACAAAATACAAGTTTGCTTTAAATGAAAAAAATAAAACCAGCCACAAGACAAGTATATTTTTAGGCACACAATCACAGCAACAGTAATATGAATTATTTGTCTAGGATATATAAGACCAAAAAGGAGAAACTTATGGATGTCCCTAGGCTAGGGCATCCTCCACTTTATTGCTTTGTGTAAACTGACTCTGATAGATCGATAGATATTTAAATAACAACTAAAACAAGATAATAAAATGGAAACTAAATCATAGAGTCATAGAATGGATTGTGTTTGAAGGAGCCTTAAAGACCATCAAGTTCCAACCACTCTGCCATGGGCAGCGACCTTCCCTAGAGCGGGTTATGAAAACCCCATCCAACCCAGCCTTGAACACTTCCCGGGATGGGGCATTCACAGCTTCTCTGGTCAACTGCTCCAGTGCCTCACCACCCTCACAGTACAGATTTTCTTCATAATATCTAATCTAAAGATGCCAAAACCAAAGGATTATTTTAATGTCTTTAAATTGATTTTTTTTTTTTTGTGTGTGAGATGCAGGCATTTCAAAGCCACAGTTTTTTAACCCTTTCAGAAGGATGTACTGCCACAGAAGCACAAGATGTGGTGGTTGCCAGCATCTGCTGGCAGCCAGCTGAGGCTGGTTCATGAAGTTGGCAAGTTATTTTAAACTTCTGGAGAAGTGGAACATGAGGAAGCAGATACCAAGAGTTGCCTTCTCTGGTCAAGTCTGGTACAGCAGTGACTAACCAGAGACCAGTAGCAGCAACAGCAGAGTTGCCTATCCGCCCAAGCCTGTCAAACACATAGTGAAAATATAAGAAAAAATAAAGATTCCAACTATTTCTATCTCATTTGTTCATTCTTGCATATGTTATTGCCAGAAAAAAGGAAGCTTTCTGCAAATTCAGAGAAATCATTAACTAGAGGAGTCAGAAATTGTGGAGGAATACTGTAAAACTGACTTCAGTAAAAACAATTTTTGAACTGGCTAATACTATTAGAGAAGTCTGCCAACTAAATTCATACTATGTGAATGAGCAAATTTATTTAGCCGTGAAGTGAATAATGAATCTTAACTGAAATGGTGTCAGGTGACTTAATGATGATTTAAGTGTGCAAACTTTAATACCAGATAAATTTTGACAGTGGCTTTGAAATACTTGAAGACAGACCAGGGAGATGTTTAGGAAGACAGGCAGATCTGTCAGATTACTTTCTGCTATTAATTATTCAACTTTAAGCCTCTTTCAAACACAATCCCATAAGCAAATTCAGTCATAAATGGACCAGAAGATACACAGCAAAGAAAACAGATGGAGTAACTGGCTTTGTTTTTCAATTTGGCAGGCTGTGTTCCAGTGGTGATTTCACTGCTTAAGATAACTCCAGACAGGCAACCCAGGGAACAGGTGGAATTAATTTCTGTGTAAGAGGGTTCTGAAATAAGAAATCAATAAATTAACAGAAATAAGGAATCTATTTCTGGAATAAGGAATCTATACTGTATTCTGGGCATTGGCCTGCTGAAGGCTTGATCCCAGGTGACTACCTGATCAACCCAAGGAGACCAGGTAAGTCTTCAGGACAAGCTGAAAGCTGTGTACAGAGATAGACCATTTTGGGGACAGAGGTAAGTAGGTAGTAGGTGTTTTGGAACAGATGGTTCTTGTTTCTCTCCTATCCAGAGATAAAATTAACTTTTCGATGATCATTTTTAGTCTTCAATGAACACATAGGGGGAGGATGTCTTTTATGGGTTTTTAAGAGGTGTATTTTTTTGATTTGCCTGGGACAGGACAGTTGCTGAGTAAGGAAGGATGTATTTTTCATCACAAGTAAGCAGTCACTACAGCCACATACTCAGTAAAAGTTCTAAAGGGTTTACCTTTACTATAAATTTTAAATATAAGCTTAGATGAACTTCTGCATAGTGGTACACTCGGGAATCAGGGAAAATACACCTGTCCTTAATATACAAGGAACTAAGAAGAAGAGGAAACTATTATCCCTCTCAACAAGCTCTTTTCTGCTTTCTTAAACTGTAATGGATTTCAAACTACTTCCACTCTTAGTCATGCAGAAATAGCAGGACAAAACATTTTCCCTACAGAACTTATCAAGTTTGCTCCCAGGCCTGACAGAAGCTACAGTTCCTGTAACAATATGCTTTCCTTGGACAGAACCCTGAGGAGAAATTTTGTAATGCTCATCTTTTTGAAGACAGAAACATTTTGCTGCAGTATGTTGCCTGAATTGAAAGCAGCTTTCAAAGAGCATTCATCCTGCTTGCCACAGCAGTTTGTAAAATGCAGAAGTCAAATGATTGTTTCCATCCATTTCATATTAATTCCTTCAGCTAGGGACAATTAACAGTTGCCCCCACAACTGAATAGACTTTGATGTGACAGGCATTTCAGCTCCATGTCCCATGCTTTGCGCAGCAAAAGACCCAAACAACCAGTTGACCCTTTTTTTGTTTAGTTGTTATTAGACTTTCTACACATAAATAAGTCAGTTTTCTTACCTTCCCTCTGGATAAGCTCCCTTGTCTGCAGAACCGTTCAACAAGACATGTATCACCCCCGAACTGTGCCGAGCATACTGCAATGCAAAACAGTGTTTGTCAGAACTCACCTTACAGATTTGTTACAGAATCAGAGAATACGCTAACTTGGAAGGGACTCATAAGGATCATCTAGTCCAACTCAGCCCTGCATAGGGCCATCCCCAAGAGTCACACCAAGTGCCTGAGAGCATCATCCAAATGCTTCTTGAATTCTGTCAGGCTTGGTGCTTTGCCCACTGAGCCTGTTCTGCTGCCCAGTCTCTCTCTGGGTGAAGAACATTTTTCTAATATCCAATCTAAACTTCCCCTTACACAACCTTAGGCCATTCCCTCAGGTCCTGTCCCTGGTCACCACAGAGAAGAGCTCAGTGTCTGCCCCCTCCTCTTCCTCTCACAAGGAAGTTGTAACTGCAATGAGGTCTCCCCTCAGTCTCCCTTTCTCCAGGCTGAACAGACCAAGTGACCTCAGCCATTCTTCATATGCCTTGCCCTGAAGGCCCTTCACTATCTTTCTTGCCCTCTTTTGGACACTCTCTAAGAGTTTAATATATCTTATAATGGGGTGACTGAATCTTCACACAGTAGGACTTGGTATATTTTGGCAAGCAACAATGATCAAGGAAATAATTTTACCAAGAAGAATACCAGAACTGCAAAAATAATACTAAACTAGAACCCTAGCAGGTCACTGCAGGACAAAGGACAGGAACTGAACAGGCAGTGGATTAATTTAATGAATCTTCACAAGCTATTTTCTCACACCTATAAACAGTTTCTGCAGCACAGGAAGAAAGCATTTTGGCAATCTGTGTTGGGTTTGATCTGTGAATAAAGGATTTCCAGCAAAGCTGTCAAATGATACTTAGGACCTCCAATTAGTAGACAACTAGCATGCTTATTGTACTTAGTATATGATGTATATTAACAATGCTAGCACAGAATTTTAACACATTATCTAGCTGCGGTGAAATTTAGGTTCCTCCTACAAACACACTGTACTTGGTCTGAAACAGTGTATTTGTATCAGAGGACACAATCTAGCACAGTTACAGGTTTAAAACTGTTTTGAGCTGGTAGTTTTCCCGAGCCGCCCAGGACACACTGGCCAACTTATGAAGTCAGTGCTAATGCACTATTTACAGTGATTGAGGCCATCCTCCAGAAGGATTCCACCGCATTGTTTTCACATTCCGTCTTGGTAGGGCAGGATTCATAGTCCAGTTCTGTAAGAAGGCATGTGATTTGTGCTATTAGAGAAATGATAATGACTGTAACAAGGGACTTCAGAAAGCACCTAAATATATTTGCGCATTACTCACTGAAAATACAAGACAGTTTGACGTAACACTGAAAGCTGACATTTTTTTTTCAATAATTTTCCATCCTTTGCAGTTTACACAAACAGTGACATTCTGTGGATTCAGGAATTTGGCTAAAATAGTTCTAACTCTGTTCCTGGGATGCAGAGAGCTCCAGGTTCAGAGGACTGAATAGGAGGTTTATCTCCACTGCAGCACCACTTAGATTTCACCATGTGCTCTCTGACTGCAGTTAAATATTCACACAATACAGGAGTGAAACTATCCCTAATTTCCCACCAGTGAAGAGCAAAATTAGCTCCTCCAGAACACAGCAGTTGGTCTCCATTATGGTTTTACAGACAAATGTTTAATATAGCACTCATTGTCTTACCAGGACTGTTTTCCTGCCCACACCAGTTTAGAAAATCTCCAAACAAGCCAAACAGGGTATCACCCAGAGACATGTAACGACGTCCTCTGTCAGCAAAGGTGTTGACTAGTAGCTGATTATTTTCCCAGAAGAGAGACTATATAAAAGTAAGAAAAAAAAAATTTAGACAAGAAATATACTGACACTCGGGCGTGGACACGATGAGATTATGGGATGTCAAAACCAGTTTAAAACATGTTTTGGTATTTCTTTCACAACTAATAACCAGAAATTCTCGCTATGTCTTTAGAGGAACAAAGTATTATATTTTATAGAGGTCTACATTCTGATCACTAGAGACTTGAAGGAGACTCATAGCTTGATAGGAAGTGACCTATTTTAAATACAGATAGGCCTGGCTTTGCCTGCCTCAGCAGACAGATTTAGGAAAAGGGGGAAAAAGGGAAGACATATTTATAAGCCAGATATATGTTGCCAGAATTCTCTCACATTGCTATATTGGCTTATGGTGTGAAAAATTCATGCATCTTGGTGTTATTTCTGTGTTTGTGAAACTCTTAATAAACTAAGTTATGTTGACAGGAGTATTGGTTGCTCTAGCTTGTATCATTTAGAGATGAGGAATAATTGTGCTAGAGAAAAAACTGCTTTAAAGCACAAACTCTCTTTTGCACTTTCACAGTTCTCTGCAATTGCCAGGACATCAAACCCTTACTGTTTTCTGGCATCTAACAATGTCCTATCTCATTTCTGCTTATGCTTGTTTAGTGTGTCAATGTTTAATGTGTCATTGCCACAAGACATGGCTGTGAGGGTGTAGAACCAAGAGGCGATTGCAGGCACAGCCTTTGCAGGCAGAGCACCTAACTTGAGCAAAAGTAGAAATGGAAGATCAGGGACTATGTCAGAGCTCCCAGCACAGCAGAAAAAATGGGGGACCTTTGTGGTGTGAAAAGAGACAGGCTGCTGAGAAGTTACTGCATAAAATAAATGAAGCCAAACACATTGAAAAATGCTGTCAAGTCCGAGTCTAGTTTTTAAACTACAGACAGGTTGGAAAGAATAACTCACAAGTCAGCCAGATAATGACTCTTGGTCAATTTTGAACTGTGTCATGGAAAATCTGTTGGATGTCTAAGGACAGCTACATAAATAATCAGTACCTTGTTAGCTGGAATTGTGTGCAATGACAGGTTGATAAATAATTCATAGTCCTTAGGTAGAATGCTGCAAGGATCCTTGTTAATAAATGCACTTTTAAACGCTTCCCATATCTCTGAACAGTTCTTCTCACTGTAATCATTGAAACAAACAAATAGCAGAATTGTTTCCTCAAAGTAGAGCAAGAAAGTAATTTGTACCCAACTTCTTCAAATTCTCACACTGAAATATCTATAAGGTTAAGGTAGAAAACTGAAGTCAGGGTGGTAAAACACTTGTAGGCCAGGAAGAGCATAGTAACTGCAGCAGATTAGGAGGAAGTAGTAAGGAAAATATTATAATGTGCAGTGTAGACTTAGAAACACATCATAATTCAAAATGTTTGGAGGTAGAGTACACACAGCAAGCTTGCTATCCAGCACTGTAGAAATAGTACAGAAAACAGCTTTATTTGAAATTTCCAGACTCAAAAAGCCATTTCAATGAAACACAGGTAAATACGCAAAACTACTGGAATGCAATATTACTCTTAAAATGTCAGATTCAAGTGCAGGAGAAGTTACCAAAAAGATTTCAATGGTAGAGCAATGGTTATGAGAAAGAGATGCCTTATGTGTACAGGCCCTAGCACTGTGCAGCTTTACCTTGCTGGAATGAGTACAGTGACTGGTGACTGCGTGGAACATACACTGTCACTGTGCAGTAGCTACAGGAATATTGTTAGCATTCAACAGTTAAAGGGGTTGTGAAAGGAGGCCTGCAATAAGATGCTAGGTTGTACACTCCAGCAGGTCCCTTCTGTCAGCTCTGCCTTGGGGACAAAAATCTCCCATGGAAGGACAAGACAGACTATCTAGGGATGAAAGTATTCTGTCTCTCTGGGTTTTCAGTATCTCATCTGTCACAGTTCTGAGCCTGTTCTGAGTAATTAAAACGGGAAATCCTACTCTCACCGGTTTCCCACAGTACCTTCCCCATGTAACACTGTGACAATATTTATGCCAGGAACAGTACACAACAGAATAATTATTTTTTGTACATACAGCACTCCTAACCTAGCTCCTAGCTCTAGCTTAAGCAACAGTAGTCCTGATAAGGAAATCAAACTTTGACATTAGAGAGTTTTGCTTATTTAATGTCATCCACAGACAGCACGGTTTCAGCTGATGCAGATTCTTTAAGGAGCTGCTTTGCCATGCTGAATGTCACAGACACTTTAAAGGACCCCTTGTGGTGAGCCATGCAGCTCCCATGAAGGAAGTGGACCACAGACTCTCTTACAGTAATCTCTGGTCATGCTTCCAACAACTATATAAAAAATCCCTATATATTGCAAACAGATACGGATTTTGATCAGAAAATATTCCCTAATGCAATATGAACCTTGATTAGTAGTTCCAAGGTTTAAATAGATTTACTTAATAGAAGGATTTGCACCCTATTTCTGATTTCAAGCTGTTATACTTCAGCTTCTGACAATGGTATGCATTTCTGTCTCATTTTGCTAAAGAGCTTTCTGCTCTAAGTACTCACTTATTCATCCTAGTACTCATAAGTTATGATCAAATGAACTTTTAACATATTTCTTGACAGTTGAATCCATCAGTAAATTTCTGGTTAATTCACATATTGCATTTTTTTTTCTTCATGACTTCTTATCCAGGTTTGAACGGCTTGTAAATCAAAAGGATTATTCTGCTCTGATACTCAAAATTTCTCAGCTGGCAAAAACACTTTTTGAAACTACAGGGTGGGGACTGCAGTTCAGGACAATTCCTTCTAATCTCAATAAACACTAATAAGTCATAGTAGATTTATTTCATGCTTGTCAGTTAAAAAAATTGTTTTAAAAACTTTCACGATATATTACGAATAAACAAGTATGGAGGAGAAGCACTACAGGAACATTTCTGTTACACAGCATGCTCCTATTAGAAAATTTCAAATATGATCTTTTGAATTCCTCACTTCTACATGACCACAGCATTTTGTAAAATGCATCCTTTACCTGCCATTTTGCATGTCATATCAGAAAGTTTTTCTTATGTCTCTATAAACATCTTTATGTTATAGCTATGTTGCAGTGTAAAGACATGCCTTGCTAGCTTCCTTTATGTTAGAAAAGTATTTTTAGAAATTATTGTATTTGCACATAAATGCAGAAGCAAAACATATCCAGGTGGCCCTGCCTCTGTAAAAGCTAGCCTGGGGGCAACTAAGAAACCAGCAATGAACAGAAAGGGCTATAAATAATTGGAATATCTGTTTTGCACCTGTGCAATATGAAATTTCCATTTTGTTTGAATTACACTATTTGCTTATAGACCCCTGGGAAAGTGAAAAAACCCCCCATATTATATGAAATTAATTGTTCAGCTCTTCTTTTTATAATGCTAATTTTGGTCTTAATTCAGGAAAGTGGTCCTAATGTCCTGCCTGGCTTCATGCTATCCTGAGCAAGAATACTTTGATGAACATGTTCATACTCCTCAATTTTAAAATTGTATTGTGAAAATGTCACAGGAACTAATTAGATCACAAAACTATCATAAACATGAGACTTATAGAAATACTTTCGAGAATATTGTATTTAAAAGTACAAATCAGTTAACAATAAAATTAACATTTCTACACTAACTATCCTTTATGTTGCTCATTTTAGCATATTTTGTATTATCAGACATACCATGTTTCAGATACAAACGAAGTGACATCTCTTAAGTCCAACAGGAACTCTACCTATGTAGAGCCTACTGCAAGACCAGACTACCTACACATCTGTTAACTAAATCTACATATTTTATATTATATATTATACTGTCGGTGTGCAGAAATCGATAGTTAAAGTTTGCTTGCACCTTCCACTGTGACGTTTATAATTTGCCAAGCTTGAGCAGTTCTGCTGAAATTCTAGTACTGTTATTTGTATTAGGGTGATTTCTTCTTTTGTGAGGAACTTGAAACAAAATGCTTCTGATAACTTAATAATGTTATTGGGCAGAAATATGTTGCTTTGCCTTTGCTAAAAGTGACCAATCTGTTTTCAGTTCTGTATCTTCCTCTTTTGCAACCGGAACTGAAAAAAGGAGGTTGGGGGAAGGAAGTGATATTTGCAATATAATCCAACCCTGTTTAAGGTAGCAATTCAATGTGCAATTCAGCCAGATCCCCTCTGCAAATACCTCTTCAAATTATTAGGACAAAATTTTAGTGGCAGAATAAAGGGCTAAACTCAAGGAGATTGTCCTTATTTTTCCCCCTTTTTACTGAAGCCCTTACAAGGCAAGGAAGACAGAAAGAGCGCTCATTTTAGCAAAGTGTGAGATTTACCACCAGTTCTGTACAATTAACACAGCCAATGAAAGCTCATGGATAATCTTACTTGAGCAGTTGATTACTTGCTTAATTTTTCAGGTGAACGAGCTAAACAGTCTCCTTCAGTACGACAGGATATCTGTAAAATGAGGTGTTTCCCTTATTACATGACCTGACAGACACAAGGCATGCAAGGTAAAGCAGGAGCACTGTCAGATTTGGCACTTCAGAAACGTCATCTCTGCTGTTTCTGTGTGATGTTCTCCTTACAGAACAGTAACTGGGGGAGGAATGTGACATAAAAAATTGAAGGATTAAAAATCTTGCCTTAATTACACTAATTTACTTAAAATATGACATCAATCAAAGTTAATATTTTGTTTTCAGACACCTGCAAGTATGTTGGCTTCAATAGGATCACTTTCATGGCTAGGAGCATAATATCAGGCTTCTGATTAATAACAATTTTGTACAGAACATAAAAAACTAATCTAGAAACAATCAAAACTTACCCAACAGCAGGATTTACAATTCTAATATAATCATAGCATCTTCCAATGACAATACTTTCCAGGTTTTGAGTTGTACCTTCACCTTTCCATTTCTTTCCCTGCACTTCTGAGAAGCTGTTCGTAAACAGAACCGAGACAAGCAAAAGAGACAAAAAAAGGCTCATCATCATGAATTCTTGACAATCCAAGTTTGGTGGTTTGTTTGGTTGTTTGTTTTTAAAAAAAGAATACAAAAATATAGTAAATGATACAATTTAAATGGAAAGCTGCAGGCTTAACGTTTAATATTGTCAATACTAGGTCTAGCTCTGTACACAAGTTAGGCAGCAAACTAAACCTTGCTGGCAACTGTAACTCAACTGTTTCCTGAAACGATTGCAGCACAGGGATACATCACTTCCTCGTGCCTAAACTTTTCCACTTCAGAAAAAAGAGACTTTTAAGGCCACCTGGTGATAACTAAGCAGAATTGCAATATATTTCAGCAAAGGGAGATAAAAAAGCCCTTAGCACTTCGGTACTTAGGATGCCTTTGGCTCACTTAATACTCATTGCTGTGCCACACCTTCCTAAACGATCATAAGTGCTTGCAAGCAACATGTTTTAAACCAGTTTCTTTTCGTTATAAAAGGACTATACTTCTTGCACTTGCTTCTCTAATGGCTGAAAAAAATGTTGAAATACAGGTCAAAACCAAAAACAAGCAACAAACAAAAAACCCCCAAAATATGCAGGTACAGCAATGACAGCGTAAATACTCAAGTCCTCATGTGCTCTTGTATCACAAATAACTTAAGATTAGTCAGCTTTGTTTTCTATCTCTCCCCTGGATACTGACAGTGACATTTCATGTATCGTTTCTTTATGAACAAAACTGCCTTGCAGTCATGAATCAATCATAACAAGAAGCAAAAGGATTAAGACTTACATTCTGTGCACTGAACAGATCTCTTCAACTTCTGCTTAGTGTTATTCTCCTCCAGGTTCTTTTCCCTAAGTACTTTGTTAGATCATGAAATGACATCAGTTAATCTAACCTTCAGAGTCAACATTCTGTGGTATACACTGCTGCAAATACAATCACACTATTTTTTTTTCCTTAAGAAATAAATAAATAAAAAATTCAGCCTTTGGTAATTTGCCTATGGACTCATATTCTCGAGGCAGGTCTGGCAATTCATGCCGGATGCAGGTCACTGTCCCTTGCTCTCTGCCCCTCTGTCCTAGAAGAAATTATTGCCCATGAAGCAGAGTCAGCAGAATTGGCAGCATATCTGCTCTGGAGATACTCTAGTTCACAAACTGAATATTAACCTAACCAACCATGAAATCCAGGGTATGTTTATATTATGAAGCCCTGGAAGATGAGAAACTGACACGTTCTCTCTTGTTCTTTCTATCAGATGGGTGTGGTGACTTCCAGCAAAAGGAAGGTGTAACAGGTGAGAACGTTAATCCTCTATTACTACTCAGGCATGAATTGCTGGTGTAATAACCTCAGTTCTGTATGATTGCATGCTTTAGGCCTAGAAATATGACTTTGAAACTGCCCATATTCCCAAGCTCCTCTGTAAGCAATGAACTTCAAACACTGTTTCTTAAGGGTTTGTGTCCTCAGTGCATAATTCTACCTCCAGCAGTAACACAAGGTCTCACCTGCTCCCTTGTATGCTTATGACACACTCTGTGAAAGACATGCTCTGGCTCAAACCCAGAGGTATGCTTACTAGCCAAGCAGTAAATATAACCATGTACTGGCTAGCCAGCTGCATAACACCTGTGGTTGTGGGAATTTAACCTTCCAGAGTTTGCACATATTTGCAAATATGATTAAGTAGGTCAGCATGTTCAAAAGTCCTTCGAGGTGGAAAGCATGCATGGAAAAGGAAACACCCAAGACTGCAATTGCTTAAGCCTCATTTCCTTAGATAAAGGGATAAAAAGATTATGGTGCACATGTAAGCTAGATAACCCTCATAACATGATCTCTTTCAGTTCACGATTTACTACTTTTACCAGCCTTTTATTCTCAAGCATTAGTACATTGAGCAATACCAGACTAAAAACTCATGTGCCTTCGCTCAGAATATTTTAATATGTGTACAATTAAGTGCTTACATCTATAAACTAGCTAGCTCTAATACAATTAGTATCTGCAACACAGATTTTGTACAGTAATTTGTTTTACTCAGAAAGGACTGCTGCATGTATTTTATGCTTGATGATGTATTTTTGGGACATTTACTACACATTGCAACACTGGTCGACAGTTTTACTACATGTTGCCATGTTGGCTGAGAGTTACACCTTTTGTCAAACAGATGTGTGATCTCAATTCTGCCAAGTGTTCCTGCTTATTTCAAAATGTTGCTTGGACAGATGAGTACCACAGGCAGGTGTTCCTGGTTTGTTTGCCTTGGATGTTAAACAAACACATTTAACTCTGTCTCGCTGGCACTAATACTGCAAAAAGTTGGGCACAGATTCCCCACTGCAGCTCAGTTTAGGACCCATCCTACATCTTCCCTCACAAACACCAGTTCATCTGCCCACATCCACTTTAGTCCTGATGTTGTAATCTCCTCAGTATATTTCAGTGAAGCATTTCCTTTATTTCCTGTAAATACACATTTAGTTCAGTTTCTGTAAGCACTGTGTTTTATAGCATAGCAGGTTTCTTTCAGCTCCTAGCTTCTCGTGGTTTCCCAGCTGGGCAAGTAGGTCGCTGTCTCTTCTGCTGCAAAATACAAATAAAAACTTCCTTCAGAAATGCTGTCTCAATATCAGCAAAACAGTACTGTAAATTTTAGACCACTATATGCACAAGTAGCTTTTCTAGGACCTTTCCTGATGAGGCCACTACTCTAGTACCATGTCCAGTTCTGGGTTCCTGAGTGCAGGGAGGACACTGAGGTGCTGGAGTGTGTCTGGGGAAGGGCAATGAAGGGTCTGGAGCACAAGCCCCCGGAGGAGCAGCCGGGGGAGCTGGGGGTGCTCAGCCTGGAGGAGGCTCAGGGGGGTCTTATCGCTCCCTACAGCTCCCCGAAAGCAGGCTGGACTCAGAGCGGGTCGGCCTCTTCCCATCCAACGAGCGATTGGGTTAGAGGACACAGTCTTAACCTGCACCAGGGGAGGTTTAGGTTGGACATCAGCAGGAATTTCTTCACAGTAGAGGTGAGGCATTGGAGTGGGCCGCAGTCCCCGTCCCTGGGGGTGGCTAAGGCAAGACAGGCCGTGGCACTCCGTGCCGGCACGGCAGTGTCCGCTCACAGGCTGCACTCGGCATCTCGGAGCTCTTTTCCCACCTCCTGACCCCGTCACTCTGCACACTGCTTTTTACAACCACACGCTACTGACTCA